>JAPYZB010002537.1:0-13015 GCA_030522745.1 Eupelmus kiefferi
TTAAACGTATACTATAGCTAAGATAGGAGAAAACAACTGAAACCTAGATAAATAACAACAATTAAAACTGTATTTACCGAGATCACAGTGTATAAATAAATTATTCGAAATGTTTGGGAAGAAGTAATTATCCAAAAACGGACTGTCGATTATTTAGATATTTTTGGGAAGCCACAGGATTTCGATGGCTTAGAAAATCAATGGAGTAAATCTAAGGTAAAAGAATAAAATAAACGCTCACATTTAGTGTATTACGATTTTATTAAAATGAATTCAAAGAGTCCATAAGGTAATAAGTTATTCAAAGATACAGTACAATGTAATCGTATAGATATATAATATAATTAATAATTGCTTCGTGTAAGCTATAAATACGAAATCTTATACCATATATAAAGACTATTAAATATAAGAAATACCCTCTACGTCGCTGCTACATAGAGTTTGTTACTTTTATTCCCATTTAAACGTATATCGTCAATCACAATCGCGACGCGGCACTCCGACACACATTATCACATCGCAGTGCCCCGTCGCGCTCATTATAAAACGACGACGCTACCTTGCGCTCACATGTAGCATTAGACGCTCCATCAGCAACGCATCTGAAACACAAGGACCGATCTTCGAAGCTCGTTTAGCGTCACGGCATGTGGTATAATTCGGAGAACGTTATATATATATATAAAGGACAAAGAAACGGACGTTCGAGGTAAACAAATGGATTACCGAAGAAATCGATCGTCGCATATATTTCGTACAAGCGATTTAGCTTTTCTGTATTTTTTTTTTTTTTTTTATAGAAAAAAGGCTCTTGCGCGCGATCTCTAATAGAAACCAGATCTAAGTGATATACAAGGGATAGTTTACCAGGAATAGCAAAAGCTCCCCGGCGCTCGCGATGAGCCAGGGAGTTAGAGAGGAGAAGCGATCGTCATCGACGAGTGCTCCCTTTTTTTTCTTCTATTTTTCGATGTGTCGGATCACTGCTCGAATGTTTAATGTAATCTTTACTTTTGAGTTTTGCTTTTATCTGCAACTAGCTAGGTTTGTTTTTTTACTTCGATTAATTAGTGAATAGAATATGTTGCTTGTGCGACTGTTTTCTTGTATAGCTCGTAGTTCTTTCTTATATTTTTAATATGCGACTTTTCTAACTTCGCTTTGCGCTCAACTGTACGCTGATATAGTTTCTCGCTTACGCTATTAATTAATCCTTCTCGTTATTCTTACTAGCTTACAATTTGAAGTATAGTCGACGTTTACGTTCGCTTGATGAGGGCGGGATAAGGTTTCTTTATTTGTTTTATTGAAGTTAAGCTACGTTATACGCCTTCGAAAAAACGAAAAAACAAGTAATCTTGTTACAAGTCGAAGGAAGGTTTTCCTTATATCAGAAAAGTTTCTGCGACTATCTCAAGAATTCTCTCTATATCGCTAAAATTAATTACTCCATTCTTTTACAGTATTACTCTTGAATCGTTTGCTTGTACATTTCGTTTGTTGTTTTTTAATTTTTTCGGGTGTCTTACACTAAATCTGACTTTCGTTGACATTAACGCTAAGCTTGCTCAACGAATGCGCTCATAAACTGGCTTATTGCGACTTCAGCACCGATACATCAGCTTTCTTCCTTTCGTTTATTGTTCGTTAATCCGCAATGAAAATTTTGTGAGTACTTAGAATAATAACCGTACGCGTCTTTTACGCCTTCGACGTTTCTTTTACAGAGAATTAGAAGAGCCTAAAAAGTGCCGTTGAAGCGACAGCCGTTATCTAGATTAACGGAAAGAGAGAAAACAATGAGAGATTAGAGTTTGGGACGAGAAAAGGATCAGTAGACGCGCCTATCAAAAATTGATTTAGAAAATTTTTTTTTCGATCTCAGGATGTTGTTTATTTATTCTTTTAATTAACGCCTAGATATCGTAATTTTCTCGTGGAGAGCTTTTCTGGATCACAGAGTCATTTGATTGTGTCGACGGACGCAGTAACATTTGTAGTTCCTCGGGATCTAACTTTACATCCATTCGAAATCCGCTTTCGCTTGTTCGTTTAGAAAAGTTTGTAGATTTTTCGTTTTATTATGCGAATCATTATTTGACACGAAAAAATATAGGTGTGCAAAAATGGCGTATACAAATATTGTATGTATACCGTCTTTATATACTGTCGCTAATTTCATACACTCGGATAAACATTTAATATAAATATTGTAAACTAAAGCTAAATTAATAATTGTACTTTTTGTCGTATCGAGTGAAAAGCCTTTAAAGTTTAACTTTTTAAAAAAAATTTTAACAATCTGGACAGAACGATTAATGGTTCCAATGCAATCACTTAAACTTTTCGTGACGCGATTTTCATGCCGTAACTCTAATACAATTAGTAATTCCTTTTTCCATATATACTCACCTCAGAATACTCTCCGAGTGTAATTCCATTTATACATGTACATATAGAAAAGACTTTGAGCGACTAGCAGCCGATTCGGCGTCAATCGGCGCCGATCGTCCAAGTACTTCCCCGATTGTTTTTAAATATTTGTTGGAGCGCTCGGCGTCGCTATATTCCCGATCGGCTGCCAGCCGCTGAAAATTCCCGCGTGTTATTATACAGTTTGCACCGTTGCGTCGCTTTCTATCGACCTTTTTTTGGCACTCGGAGCTGCTGGTTAATTAGATTTCGCGCATATACATATCGGAATCGTACAAAACGCTTCTCGCCTTCGCCGCACGTATATTATTATATTGATCCACGGAACTTTGAGTTGGTACGATGCGGTAATCGAGTGTGTAGGTGTGTATGTGTGTGTGGCTGTGTGTGTAAATGTCCGAAATTATCGATTTTGAAATTGTGCGTCTTCTCGTTGAGAAAGATAGAATGCGGAGAACGAAAAACGACGGTGAAAAGACGAGAGATTATATAATTATTTATTCTATAGTCGAAAATCCGAAGCGTGATTGAAATATATAATATATATTCATATATTTTTTATCTTTCGTTAAAGTGTCTTTTTTGGCTTAAAGAGAACGTTTAAGAGGCACTCTGCTCAAAAGCAAAGGGAAAGATCCTTAAGTTTTAAAGTTTATGATACAGTACGTATATATATTATTATATATGTATTAATGCTTACTTCGTAAATTATGTATATATGTATAATAAGTATATATATATATTTTTCTCGGAAAAAGGTTTTATCCCTAGGGGTAATCGTCAAAATATATTTATAAAACGCCGCTTTCGCTATATATGTATAATAATATTAATGTATATAGGATCGCAACAGTGTACACGTTATAACATCTAGACTTTTTCGCGAAATTCGCCTCTTCCCTGCTTGCACACACCATTTGTTTGGTCTTTAATTTAAATACACGTATAATCACGACATTTCAAGCGGAAGCCGGCTAAATCAGGCGCGAAAAAGCGCGACTCTATCCGATCTCGAAACGGAAACCTTCCCCTAATTTCCTTTCGGTACCGGATTGGTTTTTTAATAACTGTGCGGAGAAAAGAAAATTTTTCATCGCCTCTTTTACTTTCGCGTACATTCATATATAGTACCGATAAACACGGTTAAAAAGTGGTAGAATCGATCGTTCTCTGCTTTAACGTATCGATGTATTCGAAGATTCGAGTAACTAGGTATTTTTAGTGGCGCTGTGTGTGTGTATGTGTCTGTGTGGATGTGCGCGAGTCAATTTAATTTGTTTCGCGAGTTTCAGTAACTCCCGTGCACGCTTTTATCTATAATGCATATTATATATTCAAACGTACTTCTAAAAACTTTTTTAAGCTTTCATTCATTTTTTTTTTGTTTGTCTTTTTTTCTCGAGCAATGGTACGCGAAAGCGCAAGTCGATACTGCAAAAAGCCTTCTTACTTCGAAATAATTCATAAGCAACTTTTTTAAGTAGATATCGGATATCTTTTGGTATCCATCTATAGTTTTAATCTTATCAATTCGAAGTAAGCGAAACTTTGGACAGAAGGATCGGAGCCTTAGTTTTCATGCGTCCCATTTCTCGATAACGTTTTTTTTCTTATTACGCAAGCACACTTTCTTGCCGTTTTACTTTTAGAAGATTATGTTCGGTAAAGTTACATTATTATACGTTAGAATAACCCTAAGCGAGTTCGAGGATCGCGCTCGCGCGATCTACCCCTTAAATAGCGTACGTAATCACAGAGTAGCGCAACGACCACTATAGGTATTTTCATCACTATAGTTTCCATTCGACAGATAAACTACAACCTAGTTCTTTTTTTTTATCATGTAATATATTTTACACGATTTCAGCGGTAATAACAAAAATTAAAGATAGTAACAGTTAATAATGTCATTGGTAATCGTAATGCAATAGTGCCAAGCATTGATAAATATACGTACAATATATATATATATGGATATTTAACTTTGTATATATTTTCCTTTATTTATCTTTCTTTAAATCGATACACGCGCTAAGTTAATTCGCTCGTTATATGTATATATCTATAATGTTCTCAATAATATATATATATATCTCTTATGTATACATAATATAACTTTATTAATTTTTACTTGTTATGTATAGGTGATATTTTTATTAACTAGTTTCTCTTTATGTACTGATAGCATAGGCACCGAATTGCATAGAGACGTAAAATGACGGTCGTGATTAGCTTTTTTTCTTTTCTTTCTTGTTATAAATGTTATTGTTATATATGTTAGTAATTATTATTCTGGACAGTCTGAGAAAAAGTGGTGCGGATTAACGAAACTTCCCTTCATATTATCTTTAGTGTAGCTTTTTTCACATACACGGCTAATTTTTTTTTCCTCCACCCTTAAACCTTCAAAGATTTATAATTGTATAAATTTTTGCGCTTTTTTTGATTCCACGAAGAAGCGACAGTTGAACAGTTTTCTTCGCGAATGATTATCGGCTTTCTCTATAAGGATTCATTTAGGTATATGTAAGTTTGTCATACGAGATTATCATTAAAGACGGCGTTGCGTTTGATTGATTTGAAAATGTGGCAATTATAATTCTTTTTCCTTTATACTTCTTTTTTTCATGTATTCGATCTCACGTGTTTTTCTCCATCGCGCGCTGTATCGACCTAACTTGCGCATATATACCCCAGTAACCGCATTATAATATGATTATCATTATTTTTATCTTTCTTTTTCATTTTTCTTTGGTTATAGAGTTTTTTTTTATATAATATACTTCCAAGATGATCGATTCGCAAAACACTTTCGTCTGGTCCCTTTCGTGTGGCTTTTATTCTGCACCGTCGAGCCTCTTTTGCTCGATTTGATCGGCCCTGTTGCTTTATATATTCGCTCCTTGTGTTGGTCTCATGTTCAATCGATCAAAATTTCAATTTAAACATTCTTATTGTAATACTACGCAATTTTATCTTTACTTTAATGATAATAAGATTGCATTTTTTATTATTATTCTTTTTAATGTTTTACCGACAAAAGATACTATTGAAAATAAAAATGAAAATCAAGAGTTTTCGTCATTGTAAAGTTCTGTATGAATCTTTTGAACACTTCATCAATTGCAAGCAATTTCGAATAACACATTGAGAACTGCAAATATTAGCTAATAGAAAGTATGCATTGTAGAAGTATAAATACATTTTAACCTTTTATGATTGTTACGCTAAATCTATTTTCTTAAAACGATGGAGACTGATTACACGCAATTATTCATTCAAAGAATTAATTAATATTTAATTTGGTGTTGATCGGACAGATACTTGATAAATATCATAAAGTATATAACAAAGAAAAATTATACAGCTACTATACATATTCGATTTCGTATAGTTTATACTCGATGCTTATTTTCGCTTTTAATTATATTCAACTTTTTATATTTTCTACACCGTGATCGCGAAATTCGCGCGACTGTCCCGGAAAAATAAAAAAGAACGTACAGTCGCGCTATATAATAAGATGCTTCATTATCTCAAGAATCTACCAGTGAATCTTTTTTTTCTAATGAGCTACTGCTTTTTTTATATCTTTTCTATTAGATGAGATTCTCGCGAGTCGATGAAGCGCGCGTTGATTTAAATATCGACGATTCATCGCGAAAGTATACATTATACATTAAGCGCATTTTTTGTTTATAATATACGTATAAGTTTATTTCTAGGTAGATTCGTCCAAGAAAAGTGGAAAAAGCGCATCGTCGTTTAGAGGCGACACTGCATTTATTATTACATGTATATAATTTTTTGGTTGTCCGATCTCGCACGACTAATCGTAGTATTTTTCTAAATTCTAAGTTTGGATACACGGAAAAAGTTTCTCGTATCACCCTTTTTTTTAATTATTATATATATACAATGAATAAAGTATAAAAATCGATTTCGTGATTGTTCAAACGAGCAATGATTTTTTTTAGAACAATTATATTTTAACAAGAAATTATCTCCTAGAAATACTAATACCATCATTGTCAACAATTAGTCGAAAGTGAAAAAATGTCTTTTCGTTTTTACAAAATAACTGAAGAAATGAAGATTTGAAAAAATGTATAAAATTCGCACTCTTAAAACGTAAAAAGTCAATAAGGAATACAGCGAATTTGAAAAACTTTTTTGACACAAGAAGATTCTTCCGTGTCTTATATGTTATGCTCTATATATAAATATACGTTATTAATCATCGAGAGTAAGAAAAGGTTTGTTGTTGGTCTAAGCGTCAGTTTCCTTAAATCCTTTAAATGCAAGAATACGAATTATTATATGTATATAATATACGTTTTTTTCTCCTTATTTTCCTCGGCGCTCATAGAATTGTATCCAAGCATATTACATGTATATATAAGTATATATGTATAGAACGTTCGTCTGGCGGCGGCGGTGGGCCGGTCTTGGCGCAATGTTAACAAAGAGAAGTCGACTTGATGAACACGCTTATTAAGAAGCTGCGGCTGTCGGGTTGGCTCGCGCGCAGCGCCTAAGACTTGTCCTCGAGTATCTCAACGGTGACGTTCTCGAGGACCGGCTCGCTGCCGAGGTTATTCTGGTGCTGGTGGTGGTGGTGCTGGTGGTGCTGGTGATGATGATTGTTGCTCGGCGGCGATGAGGACTTGTTGTTGGAGCCGGGCTTGGCTGCGGCCGTGACGGCCGAGGTGTTGCCGCTACTGCCGCGGCTGCCGCGCCTCGAGCCGGTCCGCGACCCTGGCGACAAGGGCGTGCAATTCTCCGTTATTCGAGTATCTTGTACCGGAGCGAAAGCGAGCGATCCGCGCTTTCCTTTGTCGGTAGTCAAAAGGATTTTCTCGTCTGACAGAGAGGATACAAGAGATCATGAATAAGCACTGTTATATAGATAGCAATACCTAGCGTTTATTATAGTTTCTTTTTTTCTTTCTATTTTTTTGCTTTTTCGTTTCTATTAATTAGTGGTTTGGTTAGATTTGGTCTTGATCTTGGTGCGGGATTGGTTTGATTTTTTTGCTAAGTATTGCGGCTATGCTTCAACATTTAGTTTGGTGGTTAGGTGACATTTATTCGGGGTGGTCGAGTTGTAACGTTATATGTTTTATTTTTTATTTGGAATTGATGGTACCTCTTTACAACGTCGTTGCGACACTCGTTGGTAACAGACTTTGGTTGGCTGCAAAAAATTTTTCATCATGTAGAGTAAAGATAGCTCGAGAAAGTTTTTTAGATAGTACAGATAGACTTGAAGAAGATTTGAAGCTTAGACGTTAGTAACTCACGCAAAAGGGTAAGTTAGAGATTTAGTTTCATTTTTATTAAATTGTGAATAGGAAAATTTTAACTAATGATTTGAAAAAAGTGTATATAGAAGTAAGACATTGAGATTTTGAAAGATAACAAGTTCAAATTAACAAAAAAATCAATAAATAAAATGAATAATTAGAAATAGAGTTGTGCTTCCAATTGCTTTCTTTTTAATAAAAAATAGTTTTACTGTGTTTAAAATAATTACATTATATTACATTATTTAAGATCAAAAGAATGTTTTTGTAAAAAGGTATATTGATTAACATATAACGTTAAACAGTTTTACTTAATAAAAACATTGAAAAATAAACATTAAAAACAGTTCCATAAATTGTAAAAGAAATGTGTTAATTACAATATTTTTCATTTATTAAAAATCATTTTATTAGACAAACAAATATTTTCTCTTACGTGATTAAATATAAAGTATCCTCTGATTTTAATAATTAACACATTCACTTTCACTGGTAATATAGTAAATTTTATAAATAAATAAATATCATCAATATAAAGCATATTTGTGTATTTTACAGCCAATTTTCTAAAATAAACAAATTGAAAGCATTGAAGTTGCTTATAAATTTGAAATATGTAATAAAATTTGAGAAAAGCTTAATAATGCTAAAGTGTTAATAGTAAAGAGTAAGCTTAATTCGGTAACTGGGAGTTTCCAGCATAACTGCAATCTTTAAAATAAGATATTGATTTTAAAAATGGTCGTTAAAAACTTTCCACACGGAAATAATAAAAGTAAATACATTTTGTAGTTTAAAAGAGAAGTTAGTTTAAAGGTCAGAATTTTTCACACAGTTATTAAAATTTATTGAAATTAATTCTATTTTTAAAACTTTAATTAGTACTTTCCTTTAAAGTTTCTTTAATTGTAAAGTAAATGTTTTGATTCTATTAAAAAACTTTGAATAAAAATAAAAACTATTTATGTAACAAAAATTAAAAACTTTGCTAAACTTACTTTCTGAAATATCAAGAAATGTTGCGTAAAATATATATAATCAAAAATAACTCTGATTTTTCCTAGAAATTATGGGACTATTTTTAATAATTTGACTGATTTTAATTTTTGGTTCGGGTACATTCATCAAAGCTGTAAAAAAATTTTTGAATTTGACATGTACTAACAAGAAGAATACTCCACCTTCGAATCACGAATTTCAATAAAACTTTGCAAAATAATTTATTGGTTTAAAATATGTGATACGTATTCTGACATTTTACTGAATGGGCCCTGGAATCCCAAATATGGCCCGTTTCAAGACAATTAGCCCACAAACTATAGCTTAACTTAAATCCTTATAATTTGGTCAATAAATGTACTCGAGAGTTATTTGAACAACCAATTTAAAGATGTATAAAAAATTACCAAAAATCAAGCAAAATTTTTCTATTAAAATCATTGTTAATTTTTAAAGAGTAATATTTTAAGTAATATGTTTCCAAATAATTCTCTACTAAAAATTTTGTCTAAATTATAAGGATTCAAGTCAATCCGCGTTTTTGGGACCGTTATGTAAAATGGGCCACTTTTGACAGGAGCGATTCAGTAAAATGTCGGGATACTTGTAAAATATTTTAGACACAAAAATCATTATGTAAAATTTCGTAGAAATCGGTGACCTAAAGACGTGGTACTACTCTTTGTAAGTAAGCTCATTTTACATTTTCACATCAGTTGTTACTTAAACAACTTTCTATTTACGAAAATCCTTTTAGTTTCGACAAAGAAGCAAAAGCAAGCGCTGCTAGTAAGCTATTTACTATGTACATTGCAGTGAAATTAATATATTTTTTTGCTCGGTATTGATTATTGATATCAATTTTTCAAGTACTTATTGTCAAAGCTGCAAGAACTTATTGCACTACTAAATTTAAAAAAGTATGTGCAAATTCTCTCTGGTTGAATAATGTCTGCGTGCAAAATGCATTTGACCTGTACGTAATTAGTATCGTGAACACAGGTGTATTTTTTTTATAACTGATGATAGGTATCACATTTCCTCTATTGTAAGATGTAATTATGTGCATCTGGAATGTCATTCTCGCACGCAAACATTCGGTTCTTCCATTTATGAGCATAATTTTTTCATCAATAAAAATGTAACAACGTTCTTACTATAATTGAGTTTTGCATTCATCAAAAAAAAATATTATTTTGAAGAACAATATATGAACATTTTTCATATTTAAAATATTATTTTTGAATAAATAAGTGCATAGATCATGGAAAAAATTTTAAAAACAGTTTTAGAGCTTGTTATTGTTTTATATAAAGGTTTAAATAAATATTTTAATTAAATATGTGTTTTTCACAGTAATAAGTTTAAAACTATTGAAAATGTTCACATATTTATCTATAATAATTATTTTAAAATCTAAATTTAAAACCTTTTTTCAAAATAAATACTCATGCAGAAAGTTAAAGCAAATATCAACTATTCTACTACATTCTTCAAAATTCTGCCTATTAAAACAATTGCTAGTTACAAAAAAAAACATTAGAAGTTTTCAACAGGAAACACACTTACAAAAATGCATTTGTGTAATAATGTAAACACGCTTAACCACGTGAAAGCAAAGAAAGTTAAGTCTAAAAAAATCTTTCAAATTGTTAATTTATATTTAAAAAAAATTTATCATCATTCAGCGATATAAAATTTTGTTTAATTTTAGCATTAGACCTTTTACACGAAATTTTGATTCGACTTTAAAGCTACTATTAATTTCTATTAAAATGATTAAAATTTAGCATTATCACGAATATGAGAAACCTGCAAGTCAAATTTTTTAAAAAGCAAACACCATTTCCCCGGGAACGAGCGTATGCTCTTGTGTCAGTAACGCTCACTTTATTTCCTGATGTCAACGCAGCGATTTCAAATATTCTTTCTTATGCGCGTCCTCGCGTGCATAAAGACGACGACGTTCTTTTCACAAGGCGAGGCTGTCGTCGACGTAAGCGTAAAAAAAAAAGAGAGCACAGCCGACAATGCAATCGTACGGAGCTTGCAGACGTGCGAGAGGGAAAAAAATAGAGTAGGAGAAAAGGAAATATAATAACGCAAGGGCAGAGTGGGATAAGGAGAAAAAAGCGAGCTGTTATTTTATATACGAGCATGCGGAGGCTCGAAGCAATTTGAATGTGGGAGTGTGAGCGTGTGTGAGAGCGCGTTTTGCATAAAAGCAAGCTGCAGGAGAGAGAGAGAGAGAAAGAGAGAGAGAGAGAGAGCGAGAGTTAATTACGAGGAAATGTAATTATGAGAACGTCAACTTGTGTATAGGAGCGGTTATCTCTCCTACGCGTTCTGTCCTTGCAAATATCTGCTTTTATATTTTTGTTTTTGTATATGCACGTTGTCGGAGTCATTTTGGCTGTTTTGACATCTTGTTCATGCATTTTATGATTTTTTTATTCATTAGTTTGTATATTTATTACTATTTTTAAATTCTTATGAAAATGTGCTCTTACAAATCCATCATTTTATTTCATTCAAACTGTGTAACATTTTTTTTTGATTTAAAAAAAATATTCTGTATTGAGGTTTTCTTCATTCAAGCAGATCGTTATAATTAGTAGGTGAGTGTATAACTTTTCTTACCATATTTTTGTTTACATGTAAAATATAGTGTATTCAAATAAAAAAAATCTTTTTGATATAGTGTTGAAAGCCAAAATGACTCTAGTGCTAGTGAAATTTTTTTAGTTTGTGAATCAAAGAGCCGGTTAAAAAATGTGAACATTAAAATTGAAAAATGACCATGACATATAGATATAGAAAGGTTAAAAGTGTCGAAGAAAATGATGAAGAATGAAACGAAAAAAGTCAATGATATGGATCACTTAACTATAGCAAGTGCAGTCCGTTTCGATAGACAGTCAATATAATAGACAGTAGATAATCTAGTTAGAATAGAATAGTACAGTACAGGAGTACCTACGTTAACATACTCATTTCTTAATCAAAAAAAGATAATAATATATATAATATATCGTAAGGATACAAAAGACTGATAGACTCGAGAAATTCTCAGCAATAGAACGATCTTTATAGTATTGTTGTAAAAAGTTAAACGAGTCAACAAAAGAAAGTCTCTGTTCTCTTCTCTATTAAATGCATATATAATAATAATCATCATCATAATAATATATATCAACAAACATCATATATATACAAAAGATGTATATATAGATATATACATATATATACATCATATCAACAACAAATTTACACGATCAAAATTAGGATAATTAATCGAATCTTTAAGAGTAGGTCATATAGTAACAGTTCAAAACTTCGCTTGCTTAGTAAAGTGAATGAATAAAAACCCGTACGGTTCACTCGCTGAGAGTGTTTCGCACCTTGCGAGGCGTTAGGCGAGTGGGCCCGCAAGGATGCCATCGAGGGCTGCCTAGACGGGCCCCGGACGCTGGCGCGCGAGCCCCTGCGCTCCTGGCCGTGAAGCAGCTTGTTGTCGCGGAGCAGCGAGACGTTCATCAGCCGGGCGTTCGGCGTGTTGAAGATCGTACGGTTCTCCCGCCAGCGAGCTCTGAAACAGGTGCGCAGTTGGGTCGGACATCGGATTCAGATTTTGTTCAAGTTTGATTTATTTCATCGAAAGCGTAAAAAATATTTTATTTCATGTGTCTCCAATTTTATTATAATACTATTTTAATGTAAGAATATGTATATTTACTTGTAAATTAACTGAAAGCTTAAAAATTTACCAACAATATCAGTTTAAAAATAATTACCACTTTTTTTAGAAGATATTTAAGTAAATAAAAGGTTTATTATATGATTTTTACTATCTTAATAATTTGAAAAAACAACAATTCTGCGGCTTCCCAAATCAATTAAATAAGTCACATTCTCGTGTTTTCAAAAAATCAAGGTTTTAATGTTTAAACGTGTGCTCAAAATTAGACAAAATTATATCAAATATTTAACTAATTCATTTAGCCACTAAATTCAAATATAATTGTGCCCATTTCTTTTGGTGCAAATTAATCAAATGTGCCAGTTATTTGAAAAATTTAAGAACTGGATTGCACTGGATTACTTTTATACGATTTTCGTTATTAATTTTATTTAATTAATAAAAGAAATATGTTCGAAAGTAACTCAAGAAATATTAGTAATTTATGAAAGCACACTTTATTTCAATTACTTTATTATTTGATCCAATTATTATATTCTCCCCCTTTATGTAATAACCGAAGAAATCCAATTTT
>JAPYZB010002538.1:0-13136 GCA_030522745.1 Eupelmus kiefferi
TAAACGGAAAAGACTTTTAATTCAAGGTCGTTTGTGAAGAACTATTCGTCTATCAAAAGCTATATAAGTAATTAATAGATAACATGAATGAGTGAGAAATTTTCGTAAAAATAATTGTTGAAATAAATAATAAATCTATAATCATTTTTTTCGCTATGTTTAATTGCTTGTAACATGCGAAAAAATCAATATTTTTTAAACAAATATACTTACATTAAAGCATTATCTATCTCGTTTTATCGTCAACTTCTTTAGTTTCTACGATACAAATATTTAGAACATTATAGCACATAAAAAAGATTAAGAAAATTACACATATTCGAGATTAGATAGCTTATAGCCTCGGAAAGCTAGACCCATACGATGAACTATATATACTAGATTTAACATTCTCAAGGGGTCCAACGACCCTCAAACCTCAGCCAAACCCGTTTCCCAGACTCCAGCCCCTCTTTTCACTCCCTAAAAGCCATCTTAAAATTGCACAGCATAGAAATCAATGGCTCCAAAAATCCCCCCCATTCAAAGACTCCCCGAAACTAAAGCAATCCCGTCTTCTATTCTTTCCAGACGGCAGCGAGGCAGCTGAGGACCAGCAGCTGCTGGACAGCAGCGCCATCGGCGAATACGCCGGGGCGCCGGTCATGGAGGCCGCGCCCCAGCTGAGCTACGGCACCTACTACGACCACGCGAGCGGCTACTACTACGAGTACCCGATGATGCTCGTGGCGCCGGCTATGCCCGAGCAGATGGGCCCGAATATGCTTGCGGCGATGCCCTGCGCACCGGTGCCCCTCAGGCCCATCGAGTGGGTTAACCCGGCGTTCGTGCCCAAGCTCGCATCGCAACAATACTGCTACATGGATTATCAGGTGAGGGGATGAGGGGTTGGATCTGTGTTTGGTACTTGTGGCTACACTTGTATTGTAATTTATTAAGGGATTGATTCGGTGTAAATTGGAATGGGGTATTTAATTTGTTTTTAATTTTGTCCGGCTATACAATTTTAGCGTATTTATTTCAAAAGAATATTAATTAAATAAATAAAAAAAAATATTAAAAATTTATATATTTTAAAAGTTACAAGCATGTTTGTTCAACAAAATTCAAGTGAATTTAACTTTTGATTTACTTCAATTTAACTTTTTAGCTTAACTTTGCAAAGTTAATAATTAATTTTAATTTGCAACGTCTAAAACGACATTGCATCATAGATACCGAATCAAATCTCAAGTGTATTAAACCACAGAATGTATAACAATTGCTTTAATTGTTGTTGCTAATGAAATTGTATTCTTTGTTTTCCCACCACGAATCACCATCAGCTAACCGAAGCGATAATTCACTGACCACTCGACGCTGCACTAACTCGAACGTTTTGTGCCGTCCATAATGAATGTGTCAAAAAATCAATCGCTTATATAAATACTAAAATTTTTACTGTTTGCCAGGGTAAAAAACGTGTAAAATCTTTGCAGACGGCGCAGGGCACGGACTGCGCGGCTCTGGTAGACGCACAAGGCGTGCCGCTGAGCTGTGCCGAGCCCGGCGCGGCGGTGATGCCCGTATCAATGACCCCGGCGCCGGCACTGCCCCCGCTGATGAACGGCCTGAGCAACGACACGAGCCTGACGGGCAGCGCCTCGGTCTCAGCGTCGGTTTCGGCCTCTGGCAGCGTGGCCGACGACGAGGCCCTCGTAGCCTGCGCCATTCCGGACGACCAGCAGCAGCAGCTCCTAATGATGCAGCCTAGCATGGAGGAACTGCCGCCCATGGATCACGAGCTGGAGTTGCAGCAACAGCAAGAGCTGGAAATGCAGCAACAGCATGAGCTGGAGCTGCAGCAACAGCAGGAACTGGAACTGCAGCAGCAGCAAGAGTTGGAGCTGCAGCAGCACGAGTTGGAGCTGCAGCAGCAACAAGAGCTGGAGCTGGATCTGCAGCAGCAGCAGGAGCTGGAGTTGCAACAGCAGCAAGAACTGGAGCTACAGCAGCTGGAGCTACAACAGCAGGAAATGGAGCTGCCGATGGAGCCGCATTACGAGCTGACGATGGAGGAGGAGCCGATGGTGGAGCAGCAGGAGCTGTTGGAGTATGCGGAGACGCCTTACGTAGAGACGCTGCCGCCCCAGCCGGTCCATCTGGCGCATGTGATACCCCAGCCGATGGGCCAGTCCTACATTTATCCTGGACAGTACATGTTCGGGCCACCGGTGGTCAACGTGAACGGTTGGTTTGCTCTCTTGAAAGCTTAGCGTACACTTTCCTTTTTTCTTTCTCTTTTATTTTACTTTTTTTTTCTTTTATTTATGTGTTGTTAAGTCCCGAAACCCAACGGAAAAAATTGAACGACCTTACTACTACTACTATTACTTCTACTACTTGCGCGAAACCACTCACTCACTCTCTCCGACTCTGTCCCTGAAAAAGTCGAGTCGTTGATCCCTTCTGAAAGCCGGGGCCCACCAATATCTCACAGTAAGACGAACGAGGGAGCACGGACCTCTCTCAACTCTCTCTATCTGCAGCAGCAACTCGATTGTACATTGCTTGATTACACTTGATTGAGTCGATTCTTTTCATACTTGTATGCACGATGCTAGATCGCGGTAGATTGTAAATGTGTGCACAATGACACACGCGACCGAGAGAGTGTCCTAGCTCCCTTGCAGCCATTATGATGATGATATGATGATGATTAAAAAAGTTAGGAGATCGTTTGCTTAGCGAGAAAGAAAAAAAACAGTAGTTAGTCGTGCTTGCTTTAGCCCGTAGCCGTAGGCTTGACCGTATCTGTTTCTAATGTTAACCGAGAGCAGTGTCGCTCGGATGTCGCGGGGCCAAGGGGTTCGGACGTGCTCAGGTTTATGACTGCTGTTGCCCTGTCCATCGACACCATTGCTGTATAATAACCGCAGTACCTCTACCACATTCAAGGTAAAAGGTAAATCATTCGCCGGGCGAGATTTTTTCTCTTTAGACGCGCCTCGCGTTATGTATAACTCTTTTTCTCGCAGCTTCCTGTATATTGTTCGTCTACTAATATACATGAATATCTTTGTACGCCGTTTTAACAAACGTTTGTTCGCTTTGAAAAACATGAGGCAAAATGTTCGCAGTAGTGGCATACCGTGTCTAAAGTCTAAATCTCGCTTGAAAGGCGCGTTTCTCTCGATGTGTGTTTGCGATTGTCAAGCATCTTTATATATAGCTCGTTTCACTTGTTTATATAGATGTCTCTCATTTTGGCACAGTGCACATATCTTTATATATCCAAACCGCACCCCTCTTCCAAAGCTTCATAATTTTTGCAGCCACCAAGTAGATGTAGCAAAAAAGAAAAAAAAACGATCACGAGAACGAATCAACAGCCAGTTATAGTTTTCCTTTTCTTAAACTCTCTCGACCATCTAGAAAAATTAGAAAAAGAGTGCATATAATGTTGGTTGAAGCGCCCAATGCGGTCCACGCGTGTAATTTAACCATATTTACATAAACATATTTCTGTTGACCAGCTTAATATAAAAACACTAGAGGGAGAGCGCAGCAGAAAGCCGCAACGGATTGTTTAAATATACGCGCGCTCCACCGAGGAGGAGAGAGAGGAAGATGACGAGGCCGGCCGAAGCCCGAAAGAGAGTGAGCTTGGCAGCCGATTCTGCATTACTCTGCGTGCGCGCGCGAGCCTGTTCTAAATAGAGACATTAAAAATAAAAGCGCGCCAATCGCTCTCGTGCTCGCCTAGAGCAGCGAGCCAATCGAATAAAAGAAGCTCGCGCGTCTTTGGGAGTAAGTCGACGGGCGGCCCGCGACGAGTAAAAAGCCAAGTGCAGTCTTCTGAAGCCTCGTAGTAGCTCGGGTGTGTCGTTCGACTGATTCTTCCTTGATATATATTCTTATCCTGCTGCTGTTGCTGCTGCTGCGTTGCTGCTGCTGCTCTCTCGACACTTCGCCAACGCTGTAATCTCTCTTTTTCTCTTATTCCAACCCATTGTTGCTCCCCTGTCTTCCTCTCCTTTCTCTCTTACCTCTTTCTAGTCTCTCACTTATTTTGCACTACATACACCACACAGCTCGCTCAATTTTTTTTTTGTTATCAAATAGCATCGTGTATTTTTTTATATATATAATATAATAGTAATATAATAATTAGTGAAAATCAGTACATCATTATAGAAAAATTGTATTCAGAACGCCTACCGCGCGCTGATTACATGTACTATATACATATTATTAAACATATGATAACCAATCGCTCCACACTCCCAGTCAAGAATTGACTTGTAGTAATGCAAACATTTTTTTTCTTCTCGACGAAGGCGTGACGATACAAAGTGGGCCCATGCTCAGATGCAGCGACATGGTGGCGAGCACCGCGGCGGCGGCGGCCTGCGCGAAACGCAGGAGAAAGAAAAAGAAGAGAAAGCAGAAACGTCCGCATGCTCTCGTAAGTTTCCTCCACGTCTATTCTTGCAATTCTCCTTTTTTCGCGCTCAGACTTTCCGCTTTGAGAGCGATGCCTGAGCGCGTTGCATTTTCCTTTTCGCTCCTCACTTAAAATATCTTCGTGTATTTTGACGGTCTGAATTTATTTATGAATACTGAAGTATTTGGCATAGAAGTTTAACAAAGTTCGTCGATTTTCGCGCATTTTTTCGTAAAGAGACTATTTACCCAGTAAGACGAAAATAATCTTGGAGCGTGAAGTTTAAAGTTTTATATTATGACATAACGCCATATCATTTATAAATCAATGTGAAAGCTTTGAATGTCGCATTTAGAACTGCTATTATAACTAAGTATAACAAAGCAATGTAAAATGTATAACTAACAACTTAAATATTTATGTAACCATTCTATATTATATCTTTTTAGTGAAAGCTTTTTATTCTTTAAAAACTAGTATAAACTTCACGTAATACAAGTTACTTGTTAATCAATTGTTAATGAGATATTTTATTTAATAATGCGAAGGTTTCAACTACATTCCTTACTTTAAAACAGCAACATTAACTCTTTACGACCCACATATCTCCGGGGTTGTTGCTGACCAGATCTACTACTTCAAGTAACCTCATTCTCTGTCATTCTACGAGCATACTATAAATACACACGTACTAAAAACTTGATAATTTTTAAATTATAAATATTGATCAAAGCTTAAAATTATTTTTACTTCAACAGATTCAGATTTCATCGCTGCTTTATTTCAGCCGATTACGGCAGTAAAGCAAGCTCATTAATAAGTAAAGAATGTCACTGTGTATGGCGCTAAAGCATGACTGCATATATTTTCAGGGTAACACGGAGGATGAAGACGAAGAAGACTACAGTTCGGAAGGTGAGAACGGTCTTTCTTCCCCCCGAGTCTCGCCTTGGTCGACGGCAACGATGACGGCGACGACGACGGGTATTAGTAGTAACCGACCGCTGAATCCGGAGTGCCAAGAATTTCACCTGAGGTCTAGCATTGTTATCGAGTCCCCGCTCCCTGCCGGACTGGACAGCAACAGCAACAGCAACTCGACGACTCCGGCGGCGGAGCACATCTCCAGCTCGAATTCCACCAGTACTTCCACACCGTTGCCAATGGAATCGAACGGCGGTGGCGACGCTGCGGGACTCGACGACTACGGCTACGAGCAGCCGACGGAAGACTGGTATCCCGGAGCCGATCCAGCGCTGATGCTCAATAATCATGCGGACAACGAACCAAAAAGACTGACCGAAAATGGGACGCTGCATCAGGAGCCAACTCCCGCGTGCGACGAACAAACTGACGACATTGTCGATAGCATCAATAGCAAGAACCCGGACGAGGAGCCTGACGCTTCCACGACTCTAGCGAACGGTGAGCTGTGTCAGAGGGCCACGAAGATTACGGACAACGGCTGCGATGCGCCTGCTGCTACTGTATTCGTGAACGGTGGCGGCGACTGCGAGGCGCAGCAATTGTCCAGCGACGACAGCACGCAAAGTCCCGAGACGGACTCGCAAAAACTGCCGGAGGGCCACGAGGAGCCTCTCTGTATTCGGTCGAACGCTGTCAATAACGGCAGCGCGCAGTCGCTCAAACGCAAGTACAGTGCCAAGTCGTTAAAGTTGGTGCGCGAACCGACGCCCGGCCCAGATCTCGACGAGCTGACGACGAAGAGCCCGAAGGACGAGGAGAGGAGCCTCGAGGAAGTTACGGTGATGCTCAGCGCAACGACCATCGTCGAGACTAAGGCTTCGCAGAAGGACGGAGATTTGGGTGAGTGCGCGCGCGCGCCGCTTTGGCCACGCATGGCAAACATTTTTGCGCTTCCTCTTTCCCGTTTTCCTTTCATTATAATTACCTGCCTATTCCGCAAAATCGACTGATGCACCTTTTACGCTGAATGGAGAAATGAAAGTTAAAAACTTGCATTGATATTACGTAATTTTAAGAAACAAATATTTTTTTATACCCAAATTACTTTTTTTGTTTAGTGAAATGATTTTGCCTGTTGATTGCATCAAAAGTACAATAAATACAAAAAGAAAATCAACAAAATGCTTGATAAAAGGAAAAGTATTTGTTTCTAAAATATATTATACTAATATTGAAAATGCAAAAATGTTTGCTGTGCACTTGCGTTTGTAGACGACTAACGCTATCCGCATGCTTCAGAATTAACATCTATAGGTCCTTACTAATCTTTTTTACAGTCTGCATTTAATTGAGTGCGACATTCTACTTTTGATTAGATATCTGTCAAACCTGGGTTAACGAAAGCTCGATCACCTCCGAAAGTTGTTGCAACGAAAACAATGAAACGATGACTACGGCGACGACGCTGCGACCGACGACCGATGAGGATTCCGGCTTCGAGAGTCACTCAAAGCTCGGCTCCTCGGGCAGGCCGATAACCGACGCTGTGAATGAGTGGCTCAAACGAGCCAACTCGCCCGATCTCTTTATCACGTCCTCGGCGGCGAGTGACGAGGACGACGAGGATGATGACGATGACGAGGCGTCGCTGAGCAACGAGCCGTCAAAAAACTTGCAAGGCAACCCCATGCCTGCACTATCTGTTAATGGCAGCGCTGACGAGCGCCAGGCCAGTCACGGAAAATTCGCAACTTCCACTGAACCAAATGGAGTCTGTAAGAACGAGGATGTAAAGGTGCTAGACAAATCCGGTGGGAAGGTCAAACGTGCCAAAAGAAAAGGTGCTAAATGTCACAAGCGCAATAAAAAAGATCTTATTCCTCTAGAGCATGATCTAAACGAAGAACACGGTGAGTTGAACTTTATTTTATAAAAATATATCTTCAAATTCGAATTACAAATAAATTTGTATAATCTTGTAGCTTTGGTACAAAATTGCTCAGATACTTCCATTGAAACATCAAACGCTCCACTAGAAAGGGTCGATGGAGATTGCGAATTTACTGAGAAGGATAGCGATGCGGGTATGAGGGTTGCTGAAAATTCTCGGAACAACTTGAAAAAGCTCGAAGATTCTGCGGATTCTGGCGACATTGTAAATGTCGCGAAAGTCCGCAAAAAACAAGAGGATGTTTGCAAGAATAGATTTATTGAAGATGTGAATTCGGTAAAGACGTACGAGATGGGCGAGATTGTGGTATCGATGGACGGTGAATTATTGCTCGTTGCGCCGGCGCTTCAAGATGACAGAGCAAAAGATTCGAACGAAAGAAGAAACAGCAACAGCACGGTGGAGGACGAAAACGAACGCTCTCTCGGCAGCATCGAGGAACCAGATGTCCTCGAGTGCTGGGAAGCAGAGACCGTCGAACCAGTGGCGACTCCGAAAAAGGCACCCCAAGGAGATTTAGTTGACGATGATGCATTGGTTACTAAGGACAATGACTCCGAACGTATGGAGCACGTGCAAAGATATTACCGACTTCAGGTGGACTCGAAGGATACCAGCGAAGAAGATGCTTGCGATAATGTAGCTTTAAACGATAATTTGGTTGCACCGGAAACGTTGACCGTGCCAAACACTCCTGACGAAGTGACTGAAAGCATTTGCAGCGAAGAAGAAATACCAGTGATCATACCCGAAGAAAAGGCGAAGAGCATTGGCGAAGATGATTCCACGCTGCCTATAGATGAAGCATTTGAAGTTTACGAAAGCTGCTATACGGGCAAGCCTCTTCCCTTTACTTCGATTGATCCGAAGTTCGGCAAATCGAACTTATTTTTTGGTCGGGATGAGGAAGGCCCAATACCGTGTAAAGCTGTTTGTTGCAATGTTCAATGACCAGAGGAGAATTATCATGAAATGGCCGTCCTCTGTTTTGATCTATTCAAGTACCATGAACATTCTGTTATTGATTTTTTTTAAAACTTTAATGTTCTTACCCATGACGGTAATTTTCTTGCGAGATTTTTATTTATTCTAAACAGTTTCAATAATTTTATTCTAGTATTAAACAAAAAAAAAAAAATCAATCATTTTATTTTTCCCATTATATTGTTCATGAAACTGATGTTAAATATAAGATTTGTTAAGCAAAATCAGTAACTTATAGTTAATGGTACTTAAGGGTTCAAATAATAGGTAGAGGTCCTTGCTATTGACATATGACGAGATGTCTGTCAATTGAATTTCCTTGAGCGTTAACTCAAAGAATATTAAGTAAAGAAAACAATGAATAAACCAACAAGAATTTTGTGTTCCAATGAGCTTTGCGTTTGTAAATAGCATACCAGCGTTCGTTCGCGTTTTCACCCACAAGTCACAAAAAAAACTCCTTCGATATGCATACAGACACGTATGTTTTAGGAGCTTTAGCGCATATTTTATGCAGTTATCGTAGATTGTAATAATCATTCTCTTAGATCCTTCATAATAACTGTTTTTTCAAAGTTTCATATTACTTTAGCTTTTTAAAAGACGATTGAAAAATGTCTGTCAAGGTTCCTAATTACTATTACTTGATTTAATAGCAAAAAACTTGTAACTGTAGAGGTTCCATTAAAAATTTCTACAAATAAGGATCATTTAGATTTTTTGAATATTAAAGTATTTCCATTTACTGATTGTACTGTTTGTGACGATTGACTCGAGTAATTTTTTCAAATGTGATGATGATAATGATGTTTAAAAAGTAAAGGAACAAAAATGTAAGTCATCGACACCTTGTTATATCGCTTGCGGAAACATAAAGATTCGCAGCATAGTCGTTATTGTGTTTAGCCTATGCGTGCAAAAGCTCAATACATTTTAATTTTGAGCATAAATAAATGGAGTAATGAGATAGAAGCTAGTCCGAGAAGGCTGACGATAAATAAGATACCAAAGTGGTAGAACGTGACGGCGTATTGTTATAATTGTTATCGTTCTTGTTATCGATGATCCAAATATAGAAAGTGTGACTGAGGCTAGAACTCAAGTCGTATGTGATTAGAGCATATTTTGTACGACCCTCTTAATGGAGAATCTGAGATCTTGAAGTTAAAAGAATTTAATTATCGTTTTTTCGTGAAACTATCAAAAGAACCGTGTGTTCCAAAAGCTCGTAGCGTAAAACAAAAAAAAATAAAACGCGCCTGCACTATCGTTGACACTGACTTACACGAGACACCGGAAAGATCATCTTGATTCTAAAAATATTAAATCATCTTTTCTGCTTTTTATGTAATCCTTTCTATTGAGAAATGCTAAAGCATCGATACAAAATAATAAAGCGAACAGATTACTTTAGGGGCTTTACTCATTATCACAAAATTCTCTAGATTGGCCGTAGACAATTGTTTAAACAATGCACTAAACGACACTTTTAGAAATGGCGTAATAATCTTAGACGAGTAATTGAATCAACATAGTTGAAAAGAGGTTGAAAACTAATGAAAATAAAAAAGAAGAAAAAAAATTGGAATCGTAAAAATCATGGTTTGCAAGTTAAGAGGAGGCAGCCAAGGCTATTATGTATGTAGATGTTGACGGTAGACGTTAAACGTGCTGTAAGCCGGTAATGTAAATAGAGGCAGAGCTTGTTAATAAAAGAGTTTGGTCGAGTGATTGATTATTGTGCGGGGTCAAATTCATGAAACATAGGCATATTGTACACTCACGCATGCATAGGTATGAAGTAGCATGTTATGTATAAAATAAATCGGTACTGTGTAACGTACAAAGATTATAACGAAAAAGCAAAAAAAAAAAATCAATACGAAAATGCTTACGCAACTCATATATGTACACATAGACACACTACATACACACACGAAAGAGAACACAAGGCGCACTTGTTACGATTTAATTCACGCTTTATAACGGAGGAAGAAAGGGAAAAAAGTTGGGAAAACGAATGATGGGAGAAGAGACGAAATAGCGATAGCGCAGGACACCTGCATCATATCCTCATAAAGTATGTAAATAAGATCAAAAATTCATCTCCAAGACTAAAAAAAGATATCAATCGAACCTTCAGACATTGCATACGTACACATTTTCGCGTTTTCACCTGGTATCTGTAGAAAGCTCTTCGCATCGTCATTAAATACAACAGTGGCGCACTTTTTTCTCGATCTTTTTCCGGATAAAAACGAAAAACGGAAAATCGGTGTTCTTTTGCTCTAGACTTTCTAAAGGATCGATCAACAAAGTCGATTCGGCCAAAGTGCTTTACGTTATAATAATAATAATAATATATATATAGGTCTGATATATATATCGCTAATACTATCAAAGTGCGCATTGCATCAATTGTGTGCCTTATTCTGTGGCGGCCATTTTTCTAACAAGTTCTTGACCGTGCGCGCGCGCGCCCGCGATTTTTCTTCCGTGACGGAAGAAGCGATACAAAAAGGGAGCAGTTGACTCTCTTGAAAGAAAACAAGACGAAAATGCAAAAGCAAATCGCAAACCGAAGTTTAAAATTCAAAAGTTTGAACGATCGACGAGCACGAGAAATTTCAAAAAATGAAAAACAACAATTGTAATGCAAAATCTGCAAATTCCTTTTGTTAAAGTAAACAAATAATAAACAGGTCTACCGCTGATGTATGAAACGAGCGAAATCCATGCATTCATGATTTTAAATAATAGTATATGGACGCGCGCGAAAATAATGTGCATCAAAGGACAAAATGAAGTACACGCGTACACGCAGACACACGTACATAAAAAAAAATGCATCTCCTTGCGATACGTTTAAACACGAGTCATGTTGCTGTACAATTTCATGAACAAAACTTACTATATCGGAATAAAGTGTAAGGAATAACTCTGTACTTTAATTCTTTTGTGTTTTGCTTAAAAAATATGAATAAAACGATTCGAAAAAATTCTATGATTTTTAAACCTCTGTTTTCCCTTTGCCTTGTACATCCATCAATTAATATTTTAATTTTTAGAAAGAATTTAAAGTTTTTAGTAAGTTTTTTACTTAAAGTACATTTAGCTTCATTTGTTTCATAGTTCCAAAACTATCTATTAAAAAGAAAAGACGATCCATCAATTACTTAGATTTCGTAATATACTTTTATAACTTGAATTTGAAATAGAGTCATATCAAGAAAGACAAAATGAAATATTAAAATTCGAGTCTCGGCATCTCTTGACGTTTTTAAATCTAAAGTCTCCTTACAAAACTCCTAAAAATTTCAGAAAAAGATCTATTATTAGTGCCGAAAGGCTCGAAGACCAGTTTCCTTTTAATAGGCCGCAGTTTGCAGCTCCCCTGCTTAGATAAGCAGGAAGCGGAAGATCGATACTTTCTCTCCCTTCCTGTTGAAATTCCCGCCTGCGTCTCAAGAGTGTCGCAGAACCCACCAGCTCAAACAAAAACTCCAGAAAGCCTCTTACCACGATCCTACCTACATTCCAAAACCAACCGCTACATCTTCAAATCCAAGAAAGACGAGAAAATCGAACGGAACACCGGTCGGGCAATGCAGAGTCCACCTTAGAAGCGGCACGGCAGGCATCAGCAGTTCCTTAGCAGACGACGCACGGTAATCGCTGCCGTGTGCGCTAGCTCCGCAGCTGACTCGCGCGAAGGCCGCACATCGTTGCGCCTGCCGGTCTCTAGCTACCTCGCGCGTAAAGTGGCGCCATCTAGAGTTGCACTTGACTCTCTCCGTCTCTGTCTGGCTCTCTCGTTCTCGGGGAGTGGGTCACACGTATATAATAATTCGAGGGTCGCGCTTCTAGCTCGAGCGGGCTTATCCACGTTGGCTGGCTCGCTCTTATACGAGGTGTACATCGTGTGCGCTCTGCTGCTGGCGGCCCTCCGCGCGCGCAAGAAGCTAAGAGTGAGAGAGAGAGAGAGAGAGCTGGAGAAGGAGAGAGGGATAGATTAGAGAGAGGTCTGTGTGTGCTGCGGCGGCGAGCCAAGGAAGGAAGGAAAGCGACGGCGCGGCTCTCTGGCCGTGTGTGGCGCTCTGGTAGACCAGAGCAGCAGCGCAGCAGTGCGAGTGTGTGCAGAGAAGCAGAGCAGCAGAGCAGAGAGGCAGAGAGAGAGAGAGAGAAGAGAAGAGAGCAAGCAGCAGCAGCGCGGTGCGCGAATGAAGGAGCAGAAGGAGCAGCGGCACGGAGGTGGAGCAGCAGGAGTAGCGGCGGCAGCAGCAGAGTGACGACGACGAAGACGACGACGGGGACGAAGACGCGTGTGTGTGTGTGTGTGTGAAGAGAGCGTGCAGAAAGCACACTGGGAGCTCGCGCGCGCGCGCGGGGCGGTCGGCAAGAGTAAAGCAGCCAGAGTAGCAGCAGGCTAGAGGAGAGAGTGTGTGCGCGGAGAGCAAGAGAGAGAGAGAGCAGTAGCAGCCGTGTGTGAGAGAGAGAGAGTGCGCGCTGCTGGCTCGTGCGCGCTGGGAACGAAGAGAAGAGAGAGAAAGAGTGAGCTCTCGTCGTCGGCGTCGAGGAGGCAGGCGTGTCCCTCCTGGAGGAGCGAGCAACGCCGAGGCGCGCCCTCGAGACACGCGTGTTATATATAGATATATAGAGATATATATATACGGGAGAGTTTGAGTAGTGCGCGAGTGCGGTGAAGAAGAGAGAGAGGGAAGAGAGCAAGGAAGGAAAATCAAGACGAGAGAGAGCAGTATAAGCAGCAGCAGGCCCGCGTCCATCCTCGTCATCCTCGGCTCTGTATAACCCCTCCCGTGTCAGGCTCGCTTTCTCCGTCTCTCTCTC
>JAPYZB010002539.1:0-18867 GCA_030522745.1 Eupelmus kiefferi
GGTGACAGGGTGAGCTCGGCCGGAACGTTATATACCTGCGGAAAAATTCAGGGGAAAAGCCCGAGTCATCGTCTGACCGGGCACGGATGTTTCTACTTCCACCATTTATCACGTCCAGTCCAAGCCCCGGCGCTCTGCGTTTCATCAACCTGACGTGCAGCACGTGAAATCGTACAATGCTTCTGAAAGCTACATTGTTAACAAAGCGTACAGCGCCGGCAGTGTAATTATATATCTCTTACGAACGCGTAACTTATGCAACGAGCTGTTCCTCGAGTTGCGGGGGAGGGAAAATAAACGGACGCCGGACGATAGAGAGCTTATTAGGGGCCCCGGCTTAGTTTACTATTATTCAGTTTTATGAACAATTATGAAAATCATGAGCACAATGCCGGTTTACTTATGCCAACGACTTGCCGCGAGTGTGTGTACGAGCAAATATGACATCGCTCTGCCTGGTGCGTTTGCCGCTCGTTTATGCGCGCACGAGTGGCCTAGTTGCGCCGCGTGTTTCGGCGGCTTTGTTTGATTTTAGAATAGGGAGAGCTTGTCGAGTAATTTTTGATGCGTGCTTAATGCGCGAGCGGGTCTTGAAACGTAGGCGAACAATGTATTTTTAATCGGGAGACGTGGAAGGTTGTCGCGCGCCGCTGAGAAAGTATGTGGATTTTATTGATTTAATCAGTTTAATATATGTTTGTTTTGCATGCCCGCCGGTAATGAAATTGATTTATGTATCAACATTTTAATATCATTAACACGCAGTTATTGAACATCGTAAATAAATTAGATGAAATACGCGATATGATGGCTCGAAATGCGCGAGAGGGAAATACAGGCGGAGCTGGAAAATTTTTGCCGTTAAAGTAGGAAGAACTGCAGTTGTCGGGCGAGCAAAAAAAAGTTCGATTTAAAAAAAAATATTTGAATCTCTTATCCTACCTGGGAAAGTTGAGAAAATGGCCGTTAAAGTTGTTAAGGCCAAAAAGCGCTGGATGCGCCTACAGCTACAAAAATAATCAGTTTGAAAAGTTTTCTAGCGTAGTCCTACACGAGGCGCGATAAAAGCACTCTCTATTGACATAATTCTAAACTCCGACTCTGCGAAGAAAAGGGGTGAGATTTCTGAACTCAAATATTCCTTTTATCACCTTTGTTTTTATTTTTCCGAGCTTTTCTTTTATCGTTATTTATCCCGGGCAAACTGTACTTTTTTTTTATCGACGTATTTATTTGTAAGTTTTTATCATTTTATTTTCTCTTATTTATATCAACTATTTAACAGATATCGCGTAATGCTTTTTGCTCGGCTTTTATTTTCCGCTACTTTTTAATGTTTCATTCAGACAAATTTTTCGAAAACTGCTATTTTTTAAAATTCATACAGTGACATGGATTATCCAGCATAAAAAATATTTTATTTACGCGGAAGCACATCGTATTCATTCAACGGTAAAATAAAGACAACAGAAAAAGCTTTTTTTTGATCCGTACACAAGTTTGTAAACTTGAAAAAAAATATGAAGCATCCACTAACTTTATGAATAAATTAATAGGTAGTTCTAATTAAGACTTTTCCTTTATACGTTATATTTTCACGCGAAGCGCTGTTTCTCTTTCTGTACACTGAATTTCTAGTTTTATTTCAAGCTCTTTTCAGACGCATAAAGCATTTTCTGCCCCCTGGGACTTTTTTTTCTAATTGTAGCGCACAGACGCTTTTGAAGATTTTTTGAAGACGCTAGACCCTTTCCCCTCGCTCTATCTCTCCAGGCTGCGAGCTTGTGAACCTAAACCCCTTCTAACGCGGAACTTTGCTACTTGGCGACTTTACTGAAAAATGAAAAAAAAAGAAAAGAAAAATAGACTCGCGGTAATGGAACCTAAAGTCGACTTAAACTACCAGCTCTCACCTCTACAATTTCGCTGATTCGTACGCTCCTTCCTCATTCCGCCCCCAAAAATCGATCGAATCTGTTCCAATCGCTTCCCCGACAAAGTGCCGAAAAAATTTTTTCCCTAACCCCACCTTTAGAAAACTTTGTCGCAAGCCCAGGGTCAGCCGCAGCTCGTCGCTTTTCCATCCATCCCGTCGCGGCGCTGCGGGGAAAATTGAAATTTCACTGCGACACCTGCACCGCAAAAACTCGCCGAATTCGCTGCTGCGCGACTGCCTCTCTCCGCATTCTCCAATTTTCCCTGGGCCTCTGTTTCAGCATGTGCGCGCGCGCCGCGGGAGAAAAAGCCGAGAGAGAGAGCCGAAATTGCGGCGACGCCGGCCGATGCAGGTGCGCGACGAGGCCATAAATTATTCGGCCGAGCTGCTCTCGCAAAAACTGGCTCCCGCGGCGAGATGTGTATAATTCGAAAAATAAGATAAAGCCGACTTGCACTCCCGGAAGTCCGAGAGAGGCGAAATTTTGCGCGATTGCATAGCGAGATGCTCTCGTTTTATTCCTGCTGCGGGGGCGCTTTTTTCCCCCTCGTTTTATCCGCGACCAATTTTCGCCTCTCCGAGCTGTATTTTGGCTCGCGATCGCGATGCGCTCGCCGGTGTAATTTCAGTCCTCGAGCCTTGATACACAGCCGAGTTAATCTGGTGAGCGTATTTGGCCGGTTGCGGTAATTAATAATATCTCGCCGAACGAGTGTGCGCATACACAATGTAATATTGCAACAAAAGGTTATTAATGCGCCGAGTACAACTGACTGCTCTAATTATAAAGGCGCAAGGTGCGGCCATTGTGCAGCCGGCGAGTTTATTTATTTATAAAGTCCATTGTATCTTGACAACTGCGCGCTCTTACTTCGCTAGAATTGCTTTGTTTAGCGCACTTCAGCCACCCCCGCGCTCTGAATTATTCACTCTTAATTTTGCGGGACACGCGCCAAATGCGCGAGAGCCGGCTATTTTATTAAATCGGCGAAAAAAAGCTGTCCGAAAAGCCGGGGGGCGAAAAACGTATAATGGAATATTCGCAGCGAGAGAGTCGGTCCAGCCTTACAGCGACATCAAAAATTAATTTGTTAGTTACAAACTGACGCGCGCCGCACGCGATTTTTCGGACCCGCTCACTTTGCATACTATGAATATTGCATTTTTACAATACACCGAGGTGCGCGGCTCGCTCGCTGCAACGAAATTATCGTTATACCCAGGGATGGCTGTCGCGCTGCGGCAATTGCAGCTTGAATTTTTTAATTAAATCTAGCCACACGCGCGCGCTTCTCTAACATCTCCCGAAGCACGATATTCCCGGGTCCATCAGAAAGGCTTAACACGGAGGTAGAATACCGATTACATGCAGAGACTCTCCCACCCCTCGATAATACGATCATTAAGAGGGCGAAATCCGAATGTCAAACTCCGGGGGGGCCTCGCTCAATAACGAGCAATATAAGCCCCGGGAAGATAGGGAAGAAGGGAAGGTTATAGCGTCGCTGGAAAGGAAGAGCCCCAGCGCCTCCGGGAGGCAGCATCTTTGTTATACTTGAAAAGAGCGAGCCGAGAGGGAGGAAGAGCCTCCGTATATATATAGAGCGTCACCTTTCCGTCGTACGTAAGAGCCGGCGCTACTGCTGCCGCCGCTGCTGCTGCCGCGAGGTATGCGTGCAACTGGGTGGGGCAGAGCAGCACGCCGATCAATATTAGATGACATTTTAACGGCGCGCGCGATCTGTCGTCGTGTGCAGCCGGATAGGTGCAAAAAGGTGTCTGTTGAATCTGGCTGTCGGGTGGCTTGCTGGATTTTTGGGATACTTTTTGTATAGATGGTGCTGAGGTGGGGAGGTTTCAGATGAGGGAGCGAGTTTCCGATACGTTTATACGTGGGGAAGGTATTTTTTGAAAAATTTTTGTAGTGAGAATGAGAGGTGGTTAGCTGCAGGCGGAGGTTAAATTGTTATTGATTATTTACGTTTAATTGAGTGCAGGAGGCGAGTTAAAAATTAATTTTGAAAGAAAGTAGGTTATTGAAGGCGAGGGAGCGGGGAGATGCCGCTTTGCAAAACTGACCTATAAAACTTTTACAGCAGTTTATGGATCACGGGGCGGCGGGGAGAGCTAAGAGTTTAAATGGAAAGCGAACCTTGTACGTTTACGCCTTCCGTGTACAATTAATATGTAAATGTTTTTACAAATCGGGGCTTTTTTTGTCGTTTTGTCATTTTATTCTGGTAAAACATTCATGAAGAAGTGAAATCTGGGCTTGCATTCGGTTTATTTAGAATGAGAAAATATCACCTATTTAATTTATTTTTTAAATCAAGTTTTGTTAGAGTTTCATTTATAAATAATTTAATTAATATTTAATAAAGTTAATTAAATTGAATTGAAATTTTGAGGATATAAATATAGACAATAATCTTGAATTACTAAAATAGATTGGAATAGGGTTACTTGTATACAAAATATTGCCAGGTATTTTAATATTTTATATTACATATTGGTCAGTATTTTCATTATTTATATTCATGTTCTGATTAATTATCATTTTGATTTTAAATGAAATAAAATAAAAGTTATTATTAATGCAAAATTTGGAAAATATTTTATTTGTGCATTCTGTTTTAAGAGTATTTTATTTCAATAATTATTTATATTTGCAGTACGTAACTCGAATTCATTATAAATTACATTTCTCAATAATTCTTTGATAAACTTTATATTGGATTTACGATAAAAAATTCTGAGAATAAAATTATTTTGAATTAACATATTTTTAATATTAGAAAATGTGGTAGATTTTACCATTATCAAATTTAGTTTTAGAAAAAAAAATGGATTAAAAGGATTTATAATTTTTTAATCACACAAATTTATTAGACTAAGAAAAAGTAAAAAAAATAATTTTTTCCGACAGTTTAAAGAACATAAAATTGATACCGCTTGATAAACGCAAAAATCAAACGTACATAACTTATTTTATAAATCAAAGAATTTGAACACAAAAGAATTATGCTAATATATTAATAAAATTTGACTGTTTAGGATTACTTACCCCGAAATTGTTATTTGTTTTACAAAAAACTACTTTATTTTTTTAAATATCATATACAATTATTTAAACAAGTACTTAACCCTTGCACGATAAAAAGGAGTTGCTGAATCATCATAGAATTTTCTTGAATGTCTTTATGAAAAAAGCTGCATTTTAATTACTCAAACGAAATTCAAAATGAATAGCGTAAAGCTTCTAAACGATATAAATCAAAGAAAATTATGAAGTTCTTTTTTTTATTCAGTTATTATTTGTAGGTAAATGCTTTATTTTTTTAATTTAATATGCATTTTCAAAGCAGTGATTAAATTTTAGAAAATATTTGCAAGTTTATTATACGAAAAGTTTTCCGGAATATGATAAGCTTTAGGATAAATTTTTAAACAGCAACGAATGAAGTTACTTCCTTAAAGTTATGTAATTCTAAAAGCTGTTTCGAGTTACGATTGAAATCTTTATATATATTATTAATATAGAAAAAGTAACCGAAATAAAAAAGCTTTCATTTTGAATTACTACAAAATTAGTGAAAGAAATTGCAACTACAAAAACTTCTAGAAACATTATTAGAATTTTATGATCCAAAAACAAAGTGTATGGATAAAGGATTTTTTAAACAAAAGTATCGTATTAATTATTTTTTCTGAGTAAATCGTTAACTTTTTGTAGTTCTCATTTTAGGCAATTTCAAAATATTATTTTGTTACCGTAATAAAAAAATACATCTTTATCTCATATTATTTTAGAAACTTCTTTCAATCTATAGATATTTGTAAAACGTTATTTCGGCATTTGCATTTTTTAAAATTTTTAATTAAGGCGACTTCGGAGATTAGATAAGATTTTATATTATAGTTAGCAAATGCCCTTTTAATTTGAAATTTTAAGTTTTTCATCACTAACTAACTTATAAAAATGGAAATAGATTAGAAAATTTTGTAAAGTAAAATTGTAATCTGTGAATCACGAGTTTTAACTCAAATTGCCTTAATTTGTCATGCAGATGATTTTTTAAATATTTTATAATTAGATTTAGCTTTCAAAAAGTGTCAAAAGATTGAATAGAAATACCACAAGATTTATAATTTTCACGATCTTGGCATAAAAGATATGAAAATTCTTTCAAAAAATTGATAAAAATGATAAAATGAATGTTATCATATAAATCAGTCAATAGAGTAAATTTAAACTCATGAAAAAAACTTCCAGATAAATTTTCGTATACATTATAAGGTTAATTTAAATAATAAGAAGTATATACATAGAAATAGCATATTTCTTTTCTTTTTTTGTACGATTTTATAACTTCCATTTTCTCTATTCTGTAGCGTTCTAAAATTTAGTTACCGAGAGAATTTATTTCTCTAGTTCAAACGTAAATCAAACTTTTCAAGGGTATGCTCCTAATATTCTCACTCGAGAACCACTAACGAAACACGTACCCCTACGTGGTATTACTGATTTTCAAATCCGACTCGGCAACTACGTTCATTCCACCAAAATCCAAACAATGCAATTCTCTACTTCAAAAACAGACTCCCAACTTCTCCCTTTCGCCGAAATCACTTTACATCAAAATAGACCCGTAAAAGCATAATCCGAAATTCAGCCCCGAAGCTATATCTGCTCCAAAAAGCATCTCAAAAAATAAATAACCCCAAGTCAAAAAATAAGTGGAACAGAGGGATAGAGCTGCGCAGTACGGACGTATTCGTACGAAATAATTTCGCAGGAGCAGAGCACACCCCACGTTATATACTTGAACTCGCTGAAAATTTTAAAGCCCGGCGATTTTTCGCCATTGTCGGCGCATGCATCGCTCTCTCTCTCTCCCGGATTGCGCGCGCGCTACTCTCCCTGGAGAAATAAACGAAGCCATTCCGCGGTAGCCGAGCTGCAGGTACCGATTCACCCCCTCTCTCACCCACCCTCTCTATCTTCGCCTCTCTTCCTCTCTGTATTCAGTCCGGCGCTTCGGATTTTTCCCCTCGCGCGCTAATCCGTCATGGTTTGCATATACAAGTCAGCGCCGTCCCCAACGCGCTGGAGCCTATTCGTTTTCGGCTCGTGTAGCCCCGCGCGCATCAGGATCTTTGCTTTGTTTGCTCTGCTGCGTAGTTTTTATTTTTTCTCTTTTTCGCGAGCTCCTCCTGTCTGTATGCCGTTGTTTTTTCGTTCGGTATAGGAGAGAAAGCGTTTGTAGGAGGATGTTGAAGCTGTCTAATTCACGTCGAACGCCAGCAGGCGGGAGGTTTTAAAGTTTTCATTGTTTTTTAGCTTGGCTATTTTTTTTTCGTTTTTGCGTGAACCGGTCGTAAAATGTATATAGCTCTGTTTTGCTCTGATTGCAGATGTTTACGAGATTTCGTGTTGTTCTTGCGTGAAGCGAAGTGAATTAAATAGTACACTTAAACTTACGTGACCATGAAGGTTTGTGGGAGCATAATGTTTGTAACTCACCTGTAACAGAAAGAAAAACAAGCTATTAGCCATTTTAAGGATGGAATGAAAATAACGTTTGAATAAAGGCTACTTTATTATCTCGTAAAGTGAATCAATAAAAGATATTGTGACCTAGTATACGGGATCAACAATTCTTTGAGACTTATTATTTTACCTTGAGACAAAAGCTTCTTATCTGAGATTCGAGATCGCATCTTGTCTCGAGTGACTTTCAGTATAGTCAAGATATTTTCGATCGGAGTCAACGGTATTATTAAAAATAATGAGATTTACCTAATTAAGCTTGTTTAAAAAAACGTTTTCAGCGTATAAATAAATTTGGAATATCGACCTTTCTGCATATATAAACAATAATGCATTTTTCATAAAAACATTATTTTTTAAATTCATATCTTCAAATACACTAGGATTTTCAAGGATTTTTTATTATTTAAAGCCCTTATTCCGTCTGAGAATTCCGCGAGAGGTCAAGACTCTCGATCTAGGTCAGAATTCCAGATCCGAAATCTTCCTCGCTATTTCCAGCGGAATCCACATAACATTTTATCAAAATCACTCAAACGGCTTTATTAAGTTTTCGACATCCACCTTTCAAAACAATCGCACTCATCGTAAAACACCGAAATTATTATCTCACCGCGCTCCACCGTATTTCCCGCGCTCGCCCGCATATATAGGATACAGCCTGTCGACAGCGTCCGACATTCAATTTGAATTTGGATGTAATGTTTTCAAATGTGTCGGGCTTTATTGAATTTCGGGAATTATTGCAGCATTTTATTGCGCCGGATACGTTATGCGCTCCCTCTCTCGGTCCGTGCATCGCAACCACCCCCCAGCTGACCGCGCGGCGCGCATTTTTTCGACAACATTCTGGAGCCTCGGGCCTGAATACATATTGAAGAAAAGCAGAACGAGCCACGTGTGCGCAAAAAGAGGGTTAGAGCAGGAGGGATACAGGAGCGTACTCGGACGTGCGCGCGGCTGGACGTGGCGAGAATAAGGCTATAGCCTCTCTTTCCCGCAGAGAAATGAGTTATGATGGCTATCCTCGCGCGCTGCTCTTAATTTTTTCATGCCCCCGTATATACACACATCAAGCTCTAACTGCGCATCGGCCGTACATGCATCAGAATGTAATACCTGTAGATGCGCTTGACGGATGATCTAGCCGTCCCGGAACGCGTATTACGTCCGGGGGGCGAAAAACACCCGCTCGTATCTACTTTTCGAAAAAGCTCGCAGTTTTACAAAACTACTCGGGCCCTGACGTCAGGGATTTTTCGCACAAAGCTCGAAACAGCCCGAGTTCTGGGCTTTTTTTCACCCCCTTGCTCGCGAGCTTTAAGGTCAAACTAATTTTTCCGAGGTAACTCTGCGCGGAGCGATTCCGCCCGGCAGCCGGGAGTTTAAAAGTTATGGCGCGCGGTAAATGATTCTTTCCAAATAGCGCAAGTTCGCCGACTCGCGCCGTATATATATACAGCCCCGACCGAAGCGGGAGACACGCGCGCGAGCTTTCGTGTAGCGATCTATAATAACTTGCGGCGGAGTTGGCCGGGAAAGGATCGTTTGTTATCGGACGGGGGCCCCGGACTCTACCCCCTCCTCGTGTTAGAAATAGAAAACATAACTCGACCGGAAGTCGTACGTAACTTCTCCGACGGTGAAAAAACGCTGAAATTTCAAACGTGCGCGCGTGTAAGCGGAAAAAGCATCGGGCGAAAAAGAGGCCTGAATGATGCGCGGTAAACAGGCAAAAGCTCACGCTCCGCCGGAAATTATGAGCTCATTACGGGCTGGCTGCAGCGCGATAATTTCCCTGCGCGTGCTCTAACTTAGAGGCCGGGCCGCAGGCTAAGGCCAGCCGCGCTCATAAAGCAGGACGCGCATTCGGCAAACATTTGCCCAGCCGCCTGCAGCGCTGCATTAGGCCCGCAAGCTCGCTACTTTCAAAATTGGAGCGCAGCGGGCCTATACGTTTCCATTACTTGATTTACGCGCTCTCGGCGCGCTGTCTTGTAAATCCTTGTCCCGTGCCTGCGCGATTCACCAGAGAGTATAATTGCCGGACTTGAGCCCCGATGCTAGCCGTGAATTATACCAGCGGGTGGTATCAGCCCCCCTGGCCGCGGCATAATGTTACAGGCGCGCTATTTCAATCGCTCGCTCGGAGGATATTTCATTAGCGCCAGCCGCGCGCGCTTCGCTGATTTCGGCGAGCCGCGGAGGGAAATTCATAATTTCGCGGCGCGTTCGCGCCGAATAATTTCTGCTTAACGAGTGTACAGCCGCGGCCCCACCCACGCATTATGCGCGCGGGCACGCGCCGTTTGTTCGAGCGGCGGGGGCCTCTGCTTTGTTTGGAGCCGCGGCTTGCGGGAGTGTCGGAGCGTGAGATATGCGGGGGTGGTTGATGAGTTTCGGAAAAATCGAGTGCGGCTGGGATGCGTGTTGCTGGGCTGGTGAGCGCGGAATGCGGATGTGTATCGGCACGAATTGAGAGGGATTTTTTTGGGGTTGAAGGATGCGCGGCTGTTTGGTCGGCGTTAATTTTCGGCGAGCGTTTATTTGTACCGGTTGGAAGGCTGGAGAGGCTTTGGTGAATGTGTGTGTCGATGGCAAATGTTTGCGTGGAATCTCGAACGGTTTTTACTTTATATTCGTCAACGAGCTCGTATAACGCCGGGGAATAAAAAGGCTGGAGAGGCCAGTCGTGAGTTTCATGGGCCCTCGTATTTTACGGCCCACGGAACTGTTCACATGCATACATATTAAAACGGAAAAAGTTTGTCACCATCTCTCGCTGAAGATCGAGGACCAGTCGAATGATCAGTTTAACGTCGGCTCGTTTGACCCTACAAGAGGGAGACGAGCAGCTACGCACCGCCAACTTTCCCACTGGTTTATTTATTTATCAAACAAACACGTCTCTAGCTATAAGCATCTCTCCGCTGCGTAGCAAGTGCGCAGCTGCTCTAATGCTAATGAAAAAATGTCGTCGGCCGAGAAATAAAGTCAGACGCGCACTTGGGAATCTGTTTTCGCCCTCATCACGGCAATAACAGCCCTGCGGCGCGGGCACGTTTGTCGAATGTTTAACGAGTTTTCGGAAATAGAAATATTTGCGCGCCGCAGAGATAGCAGAGAGAAAGAGAGAGGACCGCGCGCTCATAAAGGAGAATACCTAAGGAGCTTCTCGCTGCGGTCTTAAGAATGCCTGAATACTCAAGCAGCCCGGAGAGAAGAGCTCCGAGTTCCACGAATTTACAAATAGATAATACTTTATCAGCGGGATTTCCTTAACAGCGTTTGCCGTTTATTTGCTCTTTCTCCTCGCTTTCTTTTTTCGCGTATTTTCGCGCCTCTAGGCCTTATCGTTCTATCCCCATCGCCGTTTCTGCGGTTATGTACGCGCCGCTTGCTTATCTTGCCTCTCTCGGACCTGTCGCCTTCGAGCTGCCCCGGCACGTCGCGCCCTATTGTTGGCCCCGCCGGATGCGGACCTTCTATCTAGATGTATTTGTAAGCGCTCGCGGTAAACAGTGTGTTTACGCTGTAAAAGCGGCGCTTAGCAAGGGGAGAGGTGGCTTGTGTGCTTTTGATCCCGACGCAATTATCGGATGGAGTGGATAATGGTTTTATGCGGCGTTTTCCGAGAAAAGCGAGGCCGGAGGCCGCGGGTATTACTGGAATTAAGGGCGTTTGGTTTCGGGGAAGGAGAAGGACGAAAGAGACGGAAAAGAGAGAGAGAATGGATACGTCGCTTTGAATGCTGACCGCGAGCTTTTGTTAATCGGAGCATGAAGAATTTGAATTTTAAAAATGCCGGGGCGACCTTCTTAGTCGCATGAATAGCGGTTGAAGTGGATTTTGGAATTTTGAAGTGCGGCAGACTTTTGCATTGAAAAATTTAGTGGGAGGATTGGAATTATACACTTGGGCTTTGTTGTTGACTTAGACGAAAATGTAATTGTGTGGCTATCTGTAATTCTTGAAACTAATGTCTGAATCCTTTATATATTCCGAAAAAGTTGATTTATTTTGGTAAAAGAATTGCGCCCATAAAAAGAATTTTTTTATTACCCACTCTTTATTAGCAGCTGAATTTGAAATTACTCTTTTTTCGCAGGCACACATTGTTTCAGAAAAAAGTAATAAAAAAAAGTATAAAAAATAAAAAAAATTGTATAACCTAAAATATAGTTATACTGAAAAGTATGTTTGAACTACGTCCTTCCCGAGTGCCGAGATGCCGGCGGTGTTTCCCCTTAAGACGTATCTTACATAAAATGCAAATCGAAACTTTTTCAATTTATTCAAACACGCAAATATAAATTCCCCGAACTTTTTTTATCGGAAAATCTATCAAAAACAGCGTCTCGGCGCGCTCTAATTTCAAAATTAAACATTCCAAAACAAAGCTATCTTTTTATTGTTTACAGCGATCGCTAGATTCAAATGCGGCCTTTGCGCAGCTGAATTCTAACGCTAACTAAATATTTGAAGCGGCTCGATTTTTTCCCTCTCGTCCCGGCCGGCTCTCTTTGTTTTCCGACTACCTCCCGCCAAAACGAAGAGAAAGAAAAACACGATTGTTCCAGCTTGTTGTTTTTTTCCATCCTCCTCCATCCGGCCGAGCCTTTCTCTCTTTCGCCGCCTCGTTTTCTCCGCTACCCCCGCGCTCAAAGAAACTAATCGACGATTACCTTCCAAAACCTTAAGGCCCGCAATTGTATCTTAAAGCTTGCCTTAACGCTGAGCGACAGTTTAATTGGTGCAGCCGACTTTTTCCCGGTGAGCTTCACGCGAGAGCAATTAAAATCCGTGATGGCTAAAAGGAGGAACGATTCGTGCCGGGGCTCCAGTATGCGCCCAGCCAGGCGAGATTATTTAACCCCACCTCCACCGGCAACACTTCTGGGAGCGTTGCGGCGACGCTCTGAAGAGAGGCTAATGCAATCGCGCGGCGCTTATTAATTAAGACGCCATATTGCGGCCTGAGGGGTGTGAAACTCCCGGGGTAATGTTCGTTTCGTGGTTTTCTCTCTTCTGTGTGGGCTGAAGAGAGGTGCGATAAGAGCAGCGCCGCAGCTACTCGTTTGCCTTTTTGTGATTTTCGAGAGGCGTGGGTGAGTGTGGGTGTGTGCATGGGAGAATGCGAGGTGCGCGTTAACGAGTGCTGAGATCTTTAATTACGAGGTACTGCCGAGGTGCTGGCTTGTGAGCATTGTTTGTGCTGCGGGGGATACAGTAAACTGGAAAGTGATGGGTTTGAAAAGGTTTTATGTTGGTTTCCTTTTCTGATTTGTACTGTTTCGTTTTTTTCTTGTTTTTTTGTAGTGTACTGTTTTTAATGAGTTGAGAGAGTGGCTTACTCTTAATTGTTCTCAGTATCTTTTTCATTAATGTTTTATTACTTTTTTTGTGAAACATTACCTGACTGTTAGTATTGTGTTATTGTTGCAAAATTTTTGAGTTTTCAAACGGAAAAGCGCGCAGATACCTTTCTCGCATAAAATTTACTTTTAAGGGACCACAATTTATTCAGCAGGTAAGTTTATGCCTCTGGAATTCTTCCCGCGTATTATTCAAACATTTTAGTTTTAGAGTACATAAACACCTCGGCGCGCCGGTATTTTATTATTATAACTCAAGAGCATAAAACGAAACGAGAAAGTAAACTACAAAGAAGTAAAGCCAATTTGAATATCTAATACCGAGCTAAAATGGTAAAAAAAATTGCATCTAAAAGAGCTACATCCATCCTACTGCACTCTCGGCTATTCCGAGCCCAACAAATACCAGATCGAATTGAAAGAAAATAACGCGCATTCATTACGTCCACAGCGAAAAAGTTTATAAAGTCGAATAATGACCAAACTCCACACTAAAACCCCACACTCCCCCCTATTCAATCGAGGCCGTACCATAGACGCACGCGCACGAATTCGACACCAGGTGCTCAGGTTCGATCCACCAGAAAAAAAAGCCTCGCAGCGGCCGAATTGTAATCACAGTAATAAAACGCAGGAGCGCAGTTGCCGGAAGCCTGTTTTATTCGGCAGAAATTCGCCGATATAACAATATCATAAAAACGCCCCACCCATATACACAGGCTCCTGGGGGAATTTCCTCGCGCTCGGCTATACATACCCACACACAGCTAGAGAGACAATGGAGCGAATCGAGGCGAAGGCGAAAAGCAATTTCGGCCCGGGGGCCGTTTAATACGTCGATGCGCTCAGCGGCTCTCTCTCACTAGAGAAATTCGCGGACTCGCCTGAAACTTTCATTACAGCTGCTCGCGAGAGTGAGAGCGACATGTACACGTCCCACCGCAAAGGACACAGCCCATCAGCTCTCTTTTTCCCTGGGAAAGCTAGCTAGCCAGCGTCAAAGTCAAATTTGGCCCTCGCGTATATACGAGCTGGGGCCATGAATCTTTCAGGGCACAATCCTCCCTGGCCTCTCTCTCGCGAGCATCAGCGTCTTATCAAGGCAATACGCAGCCCGAGAGCGAGGGAGGGCTTGAATTAATGATGAAACAGTTGCCCTGGGATCCACTCTCTCTCTCTCTTTCTCTCTGTATAGCTACCTCTCTCGCATCCCTCACTCGCCTTTGCCGCGCCCATTCCACGTACCTACACGCCGAGAAGCTACTCTCTTTTTTCGCCTCTTGTGCGTTATCCTCCTCAGGCTTCGATTCCGCCGATAAATTAAGGCCCCGCTGTATATAATCCATTCTCCCTCTCTCTCTCTCTCGCGTGCGAGCGAGTATTTACGTATTTATTGCAGCAGGCTCTCATCGGCTCGTCGCCTGCCGGCATCATCGGCCTCCGCGCAGCCTCAATCTTTCAGGGATGTTACCCGGGACTTGAGCTCCGGCCGACCCTCTCGGGGACCCTTAAACATTCAGGCAGGGCATTATCAGCGGCCGATTAACTTTTTACGCGCGCGCACTGGCCGCGCGTAATTATACATCAGCGGGGCTCGTCCGTTGATTAAAAAAGTTTATCCCCGGCGCGAGGCTTAATAACGCATTCGCTTATCGCGCGGCATCTGCGCCTAGCTCCTCCCCCTTATGTGTCTGCGCGCGAGTGTTTGCCGCTTGTTTACCTCATTTTCCCCCGGCGAAACGCGTGCGTTCTCTCATTTTCACATCGTTACAGTCGCTGCGAGGCTCCTGTCCCCTCGTTTCCGCGCGGAATTGCCTTTATCTTCGCGCCGGGCTTTTTCACCCCTCGGCAGGCGCGACTATATCCCGCTTCTCTCCCCAGATTGCGTTCCTCAAGAATTCGCGCAATAACCGGATAGCTGCCGCTGAGCGGGGAGTCGTGTTTCCTACTCGCTTTTCTCTTATGCTCCTCTACGTTTTTTTTTTTGCTCTCTCTATTTATTTTTCGCGCGCTGCTCTCGAGCGCCAGCCTCTTATATACAGCTCCACGGTTTCTCGGCGCGCGCGCTCTCCTCTCGAGAACTAGCGATGCTAGTTACTTTTAGAGCGAGATGAGTTATACGTGCGCGACTGTGGCTGCCGCGCGGAGCCGAGTGCCTGCCCTGAGTGTGTCGCCGCGAAACGCTAGCCCAGCCGCCAAGGTTTTATGTGGCGCTCGCAATTTTTCCTATTTCTTGGGAGAGAAAGCCGGCGTGCTTTGCTGAAGTTTAGTTGACAATTTACCTACATTTTTTGCGCGGCTTTTCTTGAAAGGTTGAGAGGGGTGATTTAGTGTTTGTAATAGGGATTTGATTGAAAATTATTGTTAATTAAAGGAAGCTTTGAGCGAGCTTTTGCTTTTACGCCGATGCGTTCAAAGTTTGTTTGACGAATCTTTGACATCAATTTTTTAACCCCCGAAAAAAGCGCGCAACAAAACGAGAGTTACAAACTCGCTTTAATTAAAAAACAGCGCGAGCGGTTAATTTAAAAAAATTTTCGGTATCCCCTCGAGAGCTTTACGGTCAGCGGGCGTTAAGCCCCACCCCTAAAAACGGGCTCCCCCGAAAAAAATCCCGAAAACGCGCGGCGGCCCTCGTAAAGGCGCTTCATAACGCTTTAAAGCACGTGTGAAATAAGTCGTCTGCCCCGGCGAGAGAGTCTTGAGTAACGAGGCCGCCTGGCGGACGAGCCCCCGCTCGCAAAACGAGAGCAGCGCGCGATTAAAAAGCAAGCCGCGGCGCTCATTAGTTCGCAGCTCGAAACTTCATTGAAATTGCGGCTTCGCTTCGTCGTCAGAGCTACTCTTTTCAAGGGATATGCTCCGCGGAGCCGGAGGAGGGGGGAGCGGCTCGATTGACGTCACCGAGCGCGCAAGGCGAATACCCCCCTTTTTTTATCGCTTCGCCGGTTCGCCTGTGTTCTTTGTTAAAAACAGCCGCCGAATCGCTTTGTTAGGGATTTATTGCACCCCCGCGTTGAAAGAGAAAAGCGGCGTTAGGGCTGAACTTTTTTATGATTCTGCGTCCCGCGTGTAAACGGTTTTAGCACTCGGTGAATTAGACTCGTTGCTGTTTGATAAGATTATAAAAGTGCGAAGTGGTTGTATCAAGTTCTTTGGGGATTTCACGGCTTATTGTCGGAGTTTGCTGACAATTTTCCTTTATCAAACAAAAGCAGTGTAATTTCTTTTTTACCGTTCCATCCTTACACTCAATTCTGGCAATCAAGCTGCCACCATCAAAATAATTCTCGTCAACCAGCATCCAACGAGATTTATTCTCGTTAATCTCAACCTTGACCGCCGTAATCCCATCATCAGGCCACTAAAAAAACCCATCCGAAACCTTCTCGACGCATCCAGCTCAAAGGACATTTCGAAATTTCATCTAGTTAAAGATCACAAAGCGCCTCTCTTCCTCCAGCCATCCTCGCAAGAAGAATTTCAATCGAAGCCCCGTCCACATCAAAGCCGGCACCTCGATCCCATCTCCAGCCCCATCCTCTCTTTCCTACATTTCCATCTGCTTTTATCGTCCCCCGCGTCAGCCGCACACATATATCCCCCAGGACGATCGTAACGAGCCCTCCTCACAGTCGCGCGCGAGCGACCGAGTCATGATTTATCAGTTAGCACGCGCTCGGCTCTGGACAAAGTTGTTCCGGGTCACGAATGCAAGCCGCCGCAGCCACCGCCGGGGCAATCTAAGTTCGGCGCATACGCTTAGGGTCGCCGTTAGTCTCCCTACCCGAGGATGTACGGCCGGACGTAATTATCCGGCGAGCCATTCAAAAGGAAAGTTCGGTTGGAAGGTGGAGGAGGAGAGAGTCAAAGCCAAGGTCGCGATTATAGAAGGTTGGTAATTGCGCGGATATACGCAGCCCTCGCGGCGTTTTTAATCCGCGCGAGCAGTTTTCGACGGTTGGGACAAAGGCCGGCTGGGTATTGTTCGCTAACTGGTATTTTCCGAGCGGGAAAGAATTACGGAGGGACGGAGGGTTGAAAAATACGATTTCTTATGCGCGCTGGGGCTGCAGCAGAGGCTGAATAGCGGCTGGAGTTGGGGAAGTTGAGGAGGGGGGGGGGGCTAATTTGGAATGTATTGTTTTCTTGCGGCTGGAGAAACTTGGGCATGAAATATTTATAAACTTCGAGTTTAGAATGTAATTTTATTCATATTTTTCTTTCCGGGGGAAAGTTGTCCCGCGGATCGTGGACATTCTAACGCAGGAGCCATTGTTGAGTCATTAGTTACAGCGCGTGACAAACGACTTCCGCAATCCGTCACTTTTGCCTTTTCCCCACGGCGAATGATGTATCGGATATTAACGAGGAATAAACAAAATCGCATCTCCTGCTTATGCTTCTCGAAAATATCGCGGCTGTATCTCGACGCACGAAATCCTATCTCGGGCATCGCGAAATAAGGACCCCTGTCAGGCTCCGAAAAAAGGTCAGCGCTCATCGGCCGGCTTCGTGTATCCGGACTCTAAAGCGGCCATCGCGCCGTCAAACTTTCGGGCCGCGAGACACGAATTCGATTTTCCAATACGAGACGACGAGGGTGTATACGTGCGCGAAAATGGAAAACCGGATTAAAGCCAGCTGCGCGCACGCGAGAGGGAAGATTAAGGGGGGAGCCTAGCGTCCAAGTGAGAGAGAGTGTGAGAGACTGAGAAAGAGAGAGAGAGAGAGAGATGAATGAAACAGGAGGGACCAATTTCTTGGCAGGTGCCGTTTCGCGCGCTCGCGAGAACACGAGATCTCACTTTGCTCGGGAGGCGGTAACTTTATCCTTGCGCTCATGCTTCGCTGATTATGACAGGACGGATATCGATTTCCCGTTATTAACTTGCATTACTCGAAGACGGCTCCGACTATTGTGCCGCTTGTAATTGCGCGCGAACCTCTTCTTCGGATAGCTTCTTTGTTGATTTCCGTTGATGTCTTTTGTAAAGGCTGAGTACACGGTGTGCGCAACGTTATAAATTGATGTTTGGACTATTCTATTGTATTTAATTACGCTTGACGTTTAATCAATATGTCTTATGTGTATTCTTATAGACATTTTTATAATAATAATATTAATAAAGAGGTTCATATGGGAAATTTTCCTTGAACCATTATATATATTACTATTATCACACACACACACTATTATCATTATTATTATCACTACTACTATTAATAATAATAGTAATAGTGGCAGTGATAATAATAATGATAATAATCTGATAATAGTAATATATAATCGGTAAAGGTAAATTTCCCTTATGAACCTCTTTTTGATATGGCCTACTATGAGTTTCTCATACGCTTTTCGGAAAAAGATATTGCCTAAAGTACGTTTTCTAGTGCGACTAGTATTTTTCTCCAACGTACTCCGCTAGCATTATTAATGTTCCAAAATTTTAAAAGTTATTCAAACGAAAAACTCTGGAACATTATTTTTCAGTGCAAAAAGTTATTTACGAAGAGTCATAACTAATACTTTACTAAAGCATTTTTTAACTGTACCTACTCGTAGTTCCAACATTGTAGATTAAGAAAAAAGTTTTTTTCACGCTTCTATTGCATGCTTATAAAATATATACACTAAGAGGAAAAATCGTTCATAGATAATGAATCATACATCTTTTAGTTTATTTTCAAATGATACTTGGCCTACTCGAACACACAGTAAAAAATTTTGTGTTTAATGTAAATTAAAAGAAGAGCACATAAATATTATGTTAAATATGCAAACTTACACTGTCAAAAGTACAAATTAGTCGTGTAGGTACTTAAATTTGTGAGAAAAAACGTAAGATAGGTAACACAAATAGGTATTGTGTAAGGGCACCGTTATAAATTCAGAAAGACAAAAAAAATGCCAAAATTTGTATTGGCCGAAACTTAGAAAGTTCGAAGTAGTGATAGATAAAATTCAGAAAATTCAAAATTTAGTTAATCATTAATTTGAAAAG
>JAPYZB010002540.1:0-15637 GCA_030522745.1 Eupelmus kiefferi
AATGGCCATTCACTGGTGAAAAGTTCACCATTTTATGGTGAATTTTGAAAAAACTCGCCATAAATTGACGATTCTACGGTGAAATTTTCTACCAGGGAATGCGTGCTGTTAGTCTTGTTCTCTAAAAAAGAATCGGCGACAACGGCTTTAAAAATTTGTATGAAAAACGTATCATGCTCCTCGAATTTCTTATAAGTTAAGATAAAGCTAGATCCTATTACAAAAATGTTTTCTAGATCTGAAAAAAAATTTAGCTACATTTTACAATTATACTGACAATGGCAATCTTGAAACTTTTGCGAATGTTTTGAAGACAAATCCATGTATTGACAATTATTTTGTTAAAAAATATAAGAAAGTGTAACAAATACAAAAACGTATATCCATATGCAACTTCAAAATAAAAAGAAGCAACAGAAGCTCAGAGGTAAGAAGTATCTGATAGAAAGTTTCAAGAAAAAATAATCTACTATAGTTTGGTAATTAGAAAAAATATTAATTCTGCTCATTTAGAAAAATTTCTTCGAGTAAATCAGTAAAAAAATTTTCATTGAAAAAACTAAAATGAAATTTTCATTAAAAAACTGAAATGAAATTTTCATTAAAAAAACTGAAATGAAATTTTCATTATAAATATGTTTCACTTTTAAGGCCAACTAGTAGAACCAATAATTTTTCTACGAAAAACAAAATATTTTATTAACATTTTATAAATTTATGAAAAAACTACGGAAGTTAAATTTTTTCTTGCTTCATTTATAATTTTCTAATAAAATTTCAATATATTTTTATAGCCAATTTTTTAAATACTCTTAATGTATTGTGTAAAAAAATGAAAATACTTTAGCTTTTCACGTACAAACTATGAGAAAAAAAATCAAAATTTATCTCTAGAACTATCTATTTTCCTTAATATTTTAATTGTGGAGTGTTTCCACTTTGTTTCTTCTACTTAATTTAGAATATACTACTTTTTTACTTTAAACTTAAATTCCCGTGTTTTTGTTTGATTCCAAAATCCTGATGCCGAATGTCGCCGCCCCGCAGATAGGACGTACTGTACGTAAAGAACGGCTCTGTGTATAGCTGAGCAACTGGATATTTGGAGTTAATTTTTACGAGTGATCTGATAAAATCACTCAATTTAACGAAGCACTCAATATTGCACAGAGTGATTATCGCACTAATATCCAGTGTTCACTTATCACTCTTGCGGCATCTTTGAAGCTCGTAATAATAAGCAAGAAGAGTGCATAATTGGTAGAAATATTTAATTAAATCTAGCCTCGTTGCCCTTAGTATTTAAAAGTTAATTATGATTCGTGTTTCAATTTTTAACTTTTTGTTTCAGATTTTGAAAAATTATTAAAAGAAACTTTATTTAAATAAAAGATATTTAAAACTATGTTTCAATTTTTATTTTTTCATACTTTTAATATACATAATAGTACATTATGCAACAAGGGAACAAAGTCGAGGATTATTCCCGCGGGTGAGTTTACTGCACGAGCGAAGCGAGGCACTTTATTCTCGTGTTGCGTATAATGTTTTATTTCCGACTCATGTGTAAAGCCAATTTGAAAAGTAAAATTGCATGGAAATCATATTTTTTTGGACTTTATGATTATAAATATCAAATTTAAAATTTGTAATACAGTTTATTCCTTAGGGAATTAATCACTTTATTCCCTACAAATCTTTATCCCTAGGGAATAAAGTACTTTTTTTACATCCCCCCGCCGAAAGTTAGGACTTTCTCCCCGCCGACGCGGGACTAAAGTGCTGCATGTACTCCCTACCCCCACTCCTGCAGTCCTCCAGCGCCGTGCTCATGTGCACCTCGCCTTCGGCTCGGCGCACATACAGCGCGCGGCGATGAGGACTAGAGTGAGGTTAGGCAGTGCATGTAGAACTTTTGTCCCTTTTCAGACTCGGAAAGAAAGTGGGCTGCGCACCTTGCGTGTTTGTAGCTTACACGCAGGGTGTACACAGCCCACTTTCTTCTCTCGGTGCATAATATACTATTATTCCCTGCTAACAAGGAATAAAGTAAATTTGAGGGGAAAAAAAGGTTTTATAGGGAATCAAGTTCTACTTTTGACCCGCTTTGGGCCAATAAAGTGGCATTTACAAGTGGGTCGGAAATAAATATGCTTAAAAGATTAAAATTTAGAAATCATTTTTACAAAAAAAAAAAAAATGAAAAAAAATGAGCCCATGCATTACATTTGTCAATGCAAATGCACCAAAAAAAGAATCAGAAAGGTGGTAGCCACAAAGAAGGACAAATAATTGCAGCCGTCTAACGTGGTCTCTAATTAGTGAGATCGATATTATCGAAGGTTCAATACGCGAGCGCGCGCGAAACGGAAAGAATAAAGGTTGCCACGGCGTTGGTACACCAATGTGAATAATTAAGTTTTGCTTCGGGAATTGGACGGCGCGATAAGGTTGCCTACCGCGCGGGAAGGTAATATCCAGCCGCTAAACTTTCGATAAAAGGTAAATAAGGCATGCGGTTCGCGCGCGAACTCGGAGCTGTTGGTGGTTATCGATGAATTATCGAGCACTCTCTGAAAACAAGCGAATTTCATTAGGTTGTAAATAGGAAATCCCAAACTCTTACGAATTATCTATTATATTTTTTATCACAGAGTTAATTTTGCATAGGCTGACTTGGTATAATGCTGAGTGATGAATATTCTAGAATTATTTAAAATAAAATTTAAAAGGTTTGTATTATATTTAATATAATTATTGTAAAAAGAAAGTATTTTAAACTCTGCAATAAATTAATTAAATTAAATAAATTAAATTTAATTAATTTAACTTATAATTAAATTACTCTTAAAGCATAGAATTTTATTGAAAATTATGATCAGACTTTCAATTTACCATGATATATAATTTATGGGGATACAAAATCTTTTTCTTATCGAGAATACGCAACTCCATTTTTTTGAATTTATTCTTTTATTTTCGGAAAAGGAAACGTCAATAATATGACAGTATATTATTTTCAATAATACAAATAAAAAGAAACGAATTTGCGTATTCTTTCTAACAAAGAACTTTTTATATAGCTTTAAACGAACGTTAAAGAATATTGCTAAAACTTTTTGTACTTTGATTTAAATTCTCAATATATGTATAATATATTAAATAATATTTTATCAAAAGAAATTAATTAAAAGCAATTACAATATAATACAAAAGTCATTTATACATAACTTAATTTCTTATTAAGTTTAAAATTTTAAAAAGCTTTAACTTTTTAAAAACATGCAAGGTCTAATCACCGGATCATGGATTACTATAAAACTTTGCAAAGTAATTCTTTAGCAGAAAATATGAGACAAGTCTCGGCTTATGTAATGCGACATTTTATTTAATGGACTATGAAATTCCAAATATAGCTTATTTAAGCAAAAAAGGCCCAAAAATATGATTTGATTTGATTAAAATATGAAGTAGATTGTTTTTTGAAAAACAAATTTAAAATACAAAGAATACGTTTTTATATTAGCCCTTATACAAGTCAAACGCTTTGTTATATAAAAAGTTACGCACAATAAAAAATCAAGCAAAATTTGTCCACGAAAATTAACAAACAATATTTAGTTTAATTATTGTTTGTAACTTTTTTAGACTAAAGTATTTGGCCTACATAAAGGCTTTAAAAATAGTTTATTTCTTACACTTTATATTGGGTTTTCGAACAACTCTCTACTTAATATCTTGACGAAGTTTTAAGGGTTTAAATCAAACTATGTTTTTGGCCATATTTGGGACTTTAGGGTCCATTGGATGAGACACTGAGACTCATGTTTTATACTTTGGGCCAAATAGTCATTTTGCAAGGTTTAACGAAAACCGTGATACAGAACTTTGACACTCTTCTTGTTAGGTAAAGTAGAAACTTATATATTATATTTAATGCTTTAAATGCAAAGAGAAAAAGTAACTTAAAATCTTTAAAAAATGAAATTAACAAACTCTAGTAATCATCAACTTAAACATTTTACTTCTCTCAAAGAAATTTTATTTGTACATTAACGCGAGTCTTGAATAAATACGATATTCAAAGAAAATCCTTAGGAGTATAGCAATCCTTCATTACGCTACGCTCAAGTGCAAAAAAGTAAATAACCGCGCAATGAATTCAAATACACTGCTTGCTGCTGAATCGATATAAAAGAGCATCTGCTACTATTTGAAATGTGAGTACACTGTCAAACCTTTTCAACGAGTAAATTGCAGAGGCAAAGTGCCGACACAAAATAAAAGCAAACTAGGAAAAAATACAGTAACTCCGAGATAGGACGCAAAGGATTTGATGATAAAAAAGTGAGATTCGCAATCGAACATAATATCTGGAATGAGCAAGATTGAGAGAAAGATAGAGGTAAAAGAGTAGTGACGAAGTACGAGACATAAGTGCGAGCTTCTACCAAGCACTTCTGAATGTAGGTAACGTGGGCTCGGCGGGCGCGAAATTAGGGCGAATGAAAAGGGTGAACGGCGCGGAAGACTCTCACGACTGTCTCGCTTTCTTTTTTTCACCTTCTCTTCTCGCCTCCATTCGTCAGACGCATTTCGATTGCGACCACAGTGGGTCTACACAATTTCACCACCCGCACGGCTCTACGCCTGCGCGCTCAGCTCGAGCCCGCGTCTCCTACTCTCGCGCTCCTCTTTCGATCTCACTTTCGATATCTCTTTGTTCTAATCTTGAGAGTTGTGCCTTTTTCTTCGCCTACTCCTCTCTTTCTCCACCACTTTCTCTTTTACACTTTTGTCTTTGAAACATGCGCTCGGCGCAATCTTATTCTACCTCTCATCTTCACCTAAGCGCTATTCCGCAAGTTTAGTTCACTCTTGCCTCGGCGCGTTACTTGTTTCGAGTTCTATTTCGCGAAACTTTTTTCTTGGTTCTTTGTCTAAGATAGTTTATACCGGTCCGTACACACCATAGCTTTCTCAGTAATTCCTTTTGAGTTTCATTGTTAACTACTTTAAGTTGTTCTTTTTCGCTTCCAAGATGTCCTGATTTACTTAAGTTTCTAGCTCTTCCTGAAGTCTCAGTCATGGAAATAGAGAGCATTGTCAATTTAATTACTTGTTTTAAGTCGTAGATTTAACCTGACGTTGTTCTTTTTGCCGTAAAAGAAGTCTGTCCGTAAAAGATATAAAAACATTAGTTTTATTTTTTGAAAGCACCTTGACACAAAACAGCATCATAATATTTTTGCACTGAAATAAATATCTTATTTATTTATTCCTTTTTTTTTTATCTTATTTATTTAGGAGATACGACTAAATTAAAAGTTCAAAATTGAGTATATTGCATTTTTAAGGAAAAACTAATTTTTTTATTCTTCTAAATAAAAATAGAATTATTTATCAAAAATTGACATATCTTAAAGTAATTTAGGCTTACTCAAGTTTAAAATATATTATTTATCTTACTATAAGATATTTACAGATGTTCAATTTTCAAGAGAAAAGTGAAAATATTTGGCACCGATGAATCAAATGAAAAATTTTATAAACATTTTTAAACATTGCGTATTGGAACAAATTTTCATAAATTTACAAAAAAAAAAAAAAAAAAAAATAATACTAACATAAAAAAAACAAATTATAATTTTTTAAACATGTCTTACACTTCATCAATGTAGATAAATGTAAAAATGGTTATTTTTACAACAAGTACGTAAAGTGCTATTTTACGCACAAGTTTAAATTCGATCGTTACGAGTGTGTGAATTGTACAGACATGTTGCGAACATCATTTTTCGATAAAGTATACGTAAAGAAATAGAATATTGTAACAATATTAGAAAAATTGAGTGCGCATAACTATTTTACGGAAAATCAAGATCAATGATATAATTTAGGTCCAAATAACCCTAAATTATTTAAAAATATGCTAAAATTTTATTTTTATCTAAAAAAATAAGAAAATAAATTTTTTATCTACACATGTACTAGTGTTAATTTTTAGCTTTCAACACAGTTTTGTCTCTTTTAGTTTAAAAAAACTACTAAAATTTACTTTGAAAGTAAAAGATACTCAATTTATAAGAAATTATGTAGGGAAAAAATTTGATCTTTCAATCTGTACCTGACCATGTTTATTCGTGCGTAAGTATACCTAAGTGTACATGTGCTTAATATTATATTTCAATGGTTAAATTTAGGCAATTGGACACATTTAAAGATAACTAAGCATATAGCGACGTATAAGGTACAGACCAGTACAGTCAAGTACAATGAAGCAGATTTGGGTACTGGAATATAAGATTATTCATACATTACGTCAGCATACTCAGGCACATATTAACCCAAGGTATCATAGCGGGGTATAAAAAAGAATGATTGAGTATAGTACATTACAAACAGTCTCAATAAGCATAGTTAGCTAGATGTAATAGAGATTAGGACGACTAGTTATAAAAATAAAGAAAAATGATCAAAATAATAAAAAGAAAATCTAACTTTTAATTTTTCGTCATCATCATCTGTGCCTAACTATGCTTAATTATACCAAAAACCTGCCAAGTTTTCTATTTTGACTTTGAATACTACTATTATTGTACCAGAAGTGTGCAAACTCTACCACAGCCTCTACTACTGCCAAGCAATGCCTAAATTATGCTAATTATCAGAATTTGACACCTTAAGGGGGTCACAGCCTGAGTTGAAATCACTGAAAATGAATAAAACATTTATTACTATTCAAAATAGTATATATCGTAGCTTTTATTAATATAAATTTTTTGCACTTACTATATACATATTACAGATTATTTTTGCAGATTTAAGTGATCTATATTGTCCTCTAAGTCTCTAATACCGCTCACCGTTAGAAACCTTGAATTTTGACTATTTTACCCACTTACCACGGGTTTTATAGCCAACCAGCTCATCAATTTATATCAGGTTGGGCTTAAAATACTCCTGTAAATTACCACTACAGAATGAATTGATTACTTTTTCGAAAAAACTTAACAAATAATTATTAGAGACACTTATGTGCAAAATTTTAGTAATAAATTATTTAAAATTGAAATCTACGCAAGTAAAGGCACCAATAAGTATATTATACAATATTTTTATCATATATCATATTTTTAATATTATATTTTTATGTAACAAATTGTTAGATAAATAAATTCTGATATAATACGTATTGTATAGTTTAAAATAGTTGTAATAACGTATTTTATTCAGTTGATATAGTATCTATCACTTTTATAATTAGAAAATCAATTATTGTAAACAATGAATGAGGTGCAGAAATAAACTATCGGATCATTGAAATCATATTATATAATCAATCAAAAATTATTTTCGGTATTGATATATATCTTTGAAAATAATAGTACTTTATGCACCAAGGGAGTAAAGTAGCGTATCATTCCCGAGGGTGTTTAGCTGCCCAAGCGAAGATAGGGGAGTAATTACCCGGGGGAACAATTGACTTTACTCCCGAGGTGCATATAGAACTTTATTCCCACCTTAAGTGTGGCCGCTTAAAAATATGAATTGACCATTAAAAAAAGGCGATGGTTACTAATCTTTAATTTAAAGTCTTTTTTGTAGATTTATGGAAAAACTTAATCGTTCTTTCAAGTCAATCTCCTTTTAAATTGCAACCGACTCCCTTTTGAATATTTTCCTTTACTTTCACTTCCACTGCAGAAAATTCTGTCTTCAAAGAATTTTCATAATTATTATCATTGTCACTTCCAATCCATATAAACTGAGTCTGCGTAAAGATTCTATCCAATACGCATATCCAGATCTCCGATCTACCTGTCCAATTCCCCAAATTCTTTGACCTGACCCATTTATCTTTGTATTTTTACTCTTGTACCAGCCTCCCCTATATCGGTATCTCGTTCTGCTCCCTCGAATAACCCATAAGTCCTCAACTACCATCTCCGCCTATCTACTTGCACCTATATTCGCCAAATTCCTTACTCTCTCGTTTTTCCATCGTCAGCGTTTTCAACACTTGAGTCTCTCTCTCTCTCTCTCTCTCTCTCTCTCTCTCTCTCATCTTGCAGCTCAAGCTCAACAGCAGTAGTAGCAGCGGCAGCACACGCGAGAAGCTCGGGTGGCATATAGCATGCCCTCCCACCCACTCTCACTCTTTCCCTCCCTATCCTAGCCTCGTCACCCCGTTTCCGTCTCTCTCTTTCTCCGCGTTCAGGCGCCTGCTCGCGCAACCCTGCCGGCGCTGCCTGCCTGCCTGCCGCCTCTCTCGGTCAATTCTCGGGGGCAGTATGGCGCTCTGCGCGGCACGCAGCAGTGCGTCTATCTGCGCTCGCGTCAGACCGCACGCAGGATCGTACTGCAGCTCGCTCTTTCTCTCTCCTTCTCTCGGTCTCTCTGTGTCTTTCTGTGCGTGTTTCAGGGGTACAGATAAAAGAGATCGGCAAGTGTGCCAAGAGAATGTCGGATAGTAACGAAAGTGAACGATCTGACGTTGATTGAGCGAGCAACAGCTCTGGAAAAGGTAAGCCTTCCTTTTTGTGGACTATGGTTACTTGCTCCTCGAAAAGAGGAGGGGAGAACCTCGGGAGAGAGTGAGACGCAACGAAAACACACGCAGGTGCAGAGGGCAGCGCGTACGAATAATTCAAGTAGAAGGGAGACAAGGGTGAGTGCTGAGCCTTCCCTTAGCCGGGCGCGTGCTTGACTATTATCACGTGGACGAGTTTGACCGGTGTGCTTTAAATGACTAGTCCCTGAAGCTACCGGCGCTGTTTATATTAGTGGAGTAACCATCATCGATTAACCATCAGTCAGCATTCATGAGAACGCATTTAAGGTACATCCAACAATGATTCAGAAAAATGCACTCAAATAATTATGAACGAAAATTGATTGCCAATCGATAAAAATAAACTTTGATATAGAGGGACGTGCATGAGCCACGTGTGTAAAAAATATGGGTAACTGATCTCGTTCACACCAGTTCGCTAGAAGAGGCAGACCAAAAGCTAGGATGGCGTGTCCGTTTTCCGGACTGGCACGCCTTGGTAGCGGCGGTAGTAACAACGAGGATGATGACAGCAACAGCGAGCAAAAGTCCTCGTCTAAAACGAGGCACCAACATCTCAGAAAAGATGACAGACTGAAGCCATGCAGACAATCTTCGATGCAAATCACTTCGTCCTTACTGGGTGAAGAAATCGACGACCAGGAAGATACTCAGACGCTCAATCTCAAACACCTGAAGGCCGCCGTGCTCATGCTGACCAATCCATCGGTGAGTATATCTACACCAGTATAGATAATGGATTGTTTTTATTGTAATTGATTCGATCTTGAGTTTTAAACGTGCGGGTGTTGGCTATGATATATCAGAGAATCGATGGAATGCACCTTTTTATTTTCAAAGGAAAAAAACAAACTTTATATATCTTTCGATCATTTTTAATTAGAAATCGAAACTAAATCATTCGATATAATTTTTTCAACAAATAACTTTATGATGAAATTTAGGAATATGAATTGATTTTTCCATTTTTTCTGTTACCTACTTTATTTATGTTACAAATATTAGTTCATAGTAAATACTATTTCATACCTTTTAGAAACAATAACATCTACTGCTAATTAAGTTGATTAAATTTGCGAGTTGATCGCTATCCATACCTATTGCTTGAGAAGTAGTTATTATCTCACCATCAGATAGCTGCCAAAATTGAATTAAACTTCATAACATAAATCAGTGATAGACCGTTACAAACTTCTAACTTGATTTTGCTTTATAGCGAAACTACAGGAAACACGTAAACGAATGCTGTAAACAACTGTTTAAATAATATAATTTCGAATAAACAATAAAGCTGTTTTATTGTATATCAGACTCATACATGAATCTTAATCTTTATTAAAGATAGACTTCTATAAATTTTTGGATTTTAAATTTTAAAAAGGTAAAAATTTTGCAATAATTTTTTTGTGGATTAGCGACAACAGATATTACGAATTCAATTTTTAATTATTTTAATTTAAATTATGTTATGTTCAAGATGAAAATTTAAAAAAAATATCAATTAAAATATTATTTTTCTACTCTCATAATTATTAAATTTCATATGCGGATAAGCTTATCATTAAAATGTCAAAACTTTAACGAATAAAATAAAAAATTTTTAATGAATATAAAGCGAAAATAATATTTCATACCTTAATTAATTTTGCGAGATGTTCAAAATCATGGATACTTCTTTAAATTTAAATTTTTAGTTTTTAAACAAAACTATCGCATTAATTTATATAACAATATTATTGATATTAATATTTAGCAAATTGTAGTAATATTATACAAATTTAGATGTAATAATAAGAAAAACAATAATAAAACAACCTGAATTAATTTGTAAAATCACGTAAATATAAAACTCAAGACATTGTTATTAATACCTCGATATAATCTTTTATTATTTTATTCACACTATGAGAAAAAAGACAAAGAAAAGGAAAAACAAATGCCCGACGAGTGTTATTATATGATAAACATTAGAAAATTAACAAGGTATTAAGTTTAATTATAAAATGATTATGATCTATCTTTCATATGTTAAGATATACTAAATAATTTATGATATCAGTGTCTTACTAATAAGAAGAGTACCCATTTGGATCACCAATTTTAATGAAACTGTGCAAAATAATTCTTTAGTTTAAATTGTAAAACGCATGTCCACTTTTCTGAATAATCCTTAAAGTTCCAAATATGACCTATTTAAGTATAACAGACCCAAAAAATGATTTAATTTTAATTCTTATAACTTGATCAAAATATGCAGAAGACAATTATTTAAAATTTTAATTGAATTTAATAAATAATATCTTATATGTACAATGTTTTATTATATACAAAATTATAAACAATCCTGTGTAGCTTAATTTTCGATTATTTGTAACTTGTATATAATGAAGAGTTCAATGTATGAGGAATTCTTGCACTTTAAATTCGATTATCAAATAAATTTTTTCTAAATATTGTCTCCAAGTTATAAGAATTAAAATCAAATCATATTATTAAGCTTCGATGGGCTATATTTGGGACTCTAGAGTCCATTCGGAAATGCAGAAAGATACAAGTCAAAAAAGACATTTTGCAAAGTTTCATCGAATTCTGCAACCCAAAGATGGAGTATTTTCTTTGTAAGTAGATTTTAAATAATAACGTTTTGTATGTTTGACTGATTAGTATTTAAATTCATGAATTATAAACAATTAAGGACAAAAGAAATATTTAATACAATAATATTTATAATAATATTTCAAAATTTTCATTTTAATTTTAAATATGAATATAAAACAAAGAGGCGACTACAGTAGTACATGTATATTTTATTTTTACAATTACAGGACATCAAAATTTTATCATGAGTTTAATAAAATATGAGTTGACGTAATACATTATAATTTTGTTAGTTTCTGTAATAATAAAAATATATCATGAATTTTTTAAATTTGCATAGTAATCATTACAAATTTTTTAAACTATATGTGAAAATATTTTTTTTGTAGATTTAATATTATACATAAAGACTATTTTTAATTCTGAATATTGTCTCAACTCGAATACAATTTTGTTTTTTTTTTTTTTAATTTTAAACCATAAAGCAGCTTGCTCTATGCTGAGAATTTCCTTGTTAATTCATTGTTTGATTACTAGGGAACAAAAAAATTCTTCATTTTGACTAAAATTTTTTATAAAGGAGATGGTTTTCTTTTAGATTATAGAAAAATATCGTTATTTAAAAGTTTATTTAAACTTCTATTTTTCAGAAACAAATTTTAAACCAGCTTAATATTTCTTTTTTTACTCATAAAATTTAATTGACTTGTTAAGCATGCATTAATATCTTAAATTTTGTAAGTAATCGTTTTTTTACTGTAATAACATTTTAGCTCACTGTGGTTAACTATTGCCATTATTTGACTACTCTATGACTTTGTTTCTATATGACTGATGCAAAGCTTTGCTGCTATCGTTCCGCTTAGCTATTCCAAATATGACTACTTAAAAAATGGTCATTTTCTGCATTATCTCTTTCCGACTCTATTGTATACAAGCTTGCGCCTCTACTCAAACTGAACTTTTCGATCTATTTCCCACCTTTCTCTCTCTCTCTCTCTCTCTCTCTCTCTCTCTCTCTCTCTCTCTCTCTCACTCTCTCTTCCTCTCTCATACACTCTCTCAGTCTTTCCCTCTCCCTCTCTCTCTTTCTCTCTCTCTACCTCCCACCCCCTCCTCTCTCACTCTATATATACTTTCTTACACTTTATTCCCTACTTCAATTGAGCAGTTTTTTATTCTGCTGTCCACAGTACCGCTTACTATTTTTCGAACGCGGTACTTTGTTTACCTTCAACTATTGTATTGTATCATGACGTCGGAGGTTAGGGTTAGTGCCGTTTTGTAATGCACACATTATGCTTTTAGCTTATAATGTTTATACAATCTTTTGAATTTCCATCCTTCGTTATACTTAACAAAATGATGGAAAACTACATAATGCAAAGAATTTATAAACTAAAAGCGTATTTTGTAAATCACGAATTGAAATCTAACCTAACCTCCGAAGTAACCTTATCATGTTACATCTGTTTTCGTTTCTAGCTCTATTCAATATTGCCCTAATAACAAAATATGGATTATTAAACTTCTACTGAAATTATTTGAAGAAACTCAGGTTATTTATTTGTAAAGATTAATAAATTTTTTTAACAAAACTATTCCATTTTTATAGTAAACTTAGGTTATAATATGAAATCTTACATTAACTTTTTATTACATTTATGTATAGTACAACTAACCGAACTTTTACAAAACATTGTCCTTGAAATTCTTGTTGGAAATGTCAGGTAAGGTTCCAACTAAAATTCGATACCAAAATAAAAGATCTCAGCTGAGATTTTAACTGAACTTTTTTCTGTCTGAACATAATCGATAAAAATGAACTAAGACATCTTTCAAAGATCAAAATGAATTAAAATAATTAAATTTAACATTGTTGTTTAATTCTCTAAAACTATCAGAATATATTCGAATCCATAATGCCCGTTTTCTGTCTGATGTAGAAAAAAGAAAAAAGAAATTGGTTCTCAAACGAGCATAAAAGATCCCACAAGGATGTCAGATCGGAAAAGAGCCTTAATAAAATGTGAGGGAACAAGAGAAAGTTCATATCCATGATCAAAGTTATAAGAAAATCGCTCTTTCTTTTTCGAAGAAGCATTGTCCAAAGGAAAAATTCTTTACAGTCCGTGATAACGACAACACAGCAGCCTTAGTGAACGTCGCGGGCAGCTGTGCGCGCGTATAGGATTATTGTCCTTTAATGGCAACGCAAGCAGGGTGTTATCGTACACAACCCGTTGACGCAGGCTTCTATGTCGTGGTGATAACGCAATGGTTGTGCAGTTGCTTAGACTATGCTGAAGGACATTAAACCGTCAGGCAGCCCTGCTGCCGTCACACACCATTCTCCATTTGCATTTGCATTCCCTTCCCCCTCCCTTCATCCCCTTCTCTCTCTCTCTCTCTCTCTCTCTCTCTCTCTCTCTCTCCCTCTCTCTCTCTTCTCCCCTCTCTCTCTCTCCCAAATTCTCTCTCCAGCTTGGTAAAGCAAACGAGCCTCACATCTTTATGGTCATCCTTCTCCACGTGTGTAAAATACATCTTGCTATAAACCACAGGGTTGTCTATCCCGTCAAGGGATGCAGCGTAATTTGACGATTTTCTCTGTTATTCTCTGATATGCCGCTTCATCCTATTTCATTATTTCTTTCTATTTTGTCTTTACCTTGTTCTGTCATAATTTGATTTCGTAACTTTTATTTTTTTATATTGTGATATTTTCCATTTAATATGATATTCTTAATAAGTTTAGATTCATACAATATTTTTCAAAAGGCATCGATCTTGGGAAAATGATAAAAGATTATCAAAAAGAAATAAAGTAAGAGAGAGAAAAATCTAGGATTAACCGCAAAGAACAAAGTTAATTTCAATGGTTTAAATCAAACGTAATCGACGGTACCTGTTGAGTCAGCGATTTCATTGACTCTCTCTTTCTCTCCCCCCCCCCTCTCTCTCTCTCTCTCTCACACACACACACACACACACACTTTCTTGCTCTCTCCCTTCTTTCTACCTCAATTTCTCTCCCTTTCTTACGCGGAATCAGTTCAAAAAACGTTCCTTGTTTTATTGGCCTTAGCATTGTTGATATATATTTTCAAATTTTCTCTCTCCCTCTCTCTCTCTCTCTCTCTCTCTCTCTCTCTCTCTCTGTCTCTGTCTCTGTCTCTTCCTTCCTCCTGTTATCTCTTTCTCTCTCCCTTTCTGCTCTTCTCTCTCTTTTTCTTTCTACATTTTTTTTATTTTATTACATTTTTACTGTTTTTTTTTGTTTCCTTTTCTTCTGTCTTTTCCCTGGTAGAATCTTAACGGTAATCTAGCTAATTTACCGTTAATTTTGACGAATTGACAGTAAATTAGCTTATTTATCGTTAAGATTCTACCAGGGTTCCCATATTTTTTTCTTCTTTATTTTTTGTACAATTTCATATATAATTAAAATTATTTCGTCAATTATTTCAATTAAGTTTTCTTAACAAACTTTTGGTCTGATTCTCATTATGTCCTAATATTGATCATTGTCTAATACTAACATTGTTTAATACTAACTATATTATAACAAAAATGCAAATACATTTACAATAAAATAAGTTTATCTCAAGAAAAACTTTTAAATGATATTAATTTCATTATGGATTCAACTTTCTTACAATTTAATTAAAAATATTGTACCAACATTCGTTATAGCTAAGGATGGATTTTCTTATAAACCCAATACTAGCCAACGTTGTTATCGAAGCCCTTAAGTTAGATAGCATTAGTAAACTATTCTTCTTCTTTGATTTATCATTATAAATATGTCAAAAATCTACTAATCACAGTAGAAATTTTAATCAAAAATACAATTAAATTTTCAAATTTGCAAATTGTAAGAGAAAACAATAGAATAGAATACAATAAGGTATAGAAAATCCCCATCTTCAGACAGATATTTAAATTTCTTTTTACATCATCTCATATCACAAAAGAGAAGTATAATTTATATATTAATAAACAAAAGTATTATTATCTCATAAAAAGTTTTACAATAGTAACTTAAATCTAGTAAAAATATTTTTAGAGCGAAACACTTACCTTCTTGAATTTATAAATAAAATTAATATTTTTTTAAGGAATTAAAAGTTGCTTTTTAAACGAGCCAACATGTTGTTGATATAGTTTTATTATTAACAAGCCATCGTTTCGGAGGATCTTCTGCCTCCCTTCTTTAAGACTGTGTATAGATAAAAGTAAAATCATATTTTTTAATCGCAAAGATCTCGTTTGTTAACACTTTAATCCAACATTTAATGACGCTCTGCCAAATTTGATTGATGCACAGAATACCTTATTAATAAACATTACTTCATATAAACTGAGAGAGAGAGAGAGAGAGACTTAGACTTAGACTTAGACTGGTTTTTATTGCCCTTGGGGTAGAACCCCGTCTGGGCCCAAAGAATATACATACAAGTA
>JAPYZB010002541.1:0-20706 GCA_030522745.1 Eupelmus kiefferi
TAAACTAAAGGAAACGAGCTTTTATTTGCTTTTTGCAGAATTGAAATATTCTATTTCCTTCAAAAGTTAAGGTAGTTTGAAGTTAAGCAACAAAAAGGTCCTCTTGAACCGTAGCTCTAATTTTGCCCTTATTTTATACATTTTTTATGCCCAACGGTATACTGTTATAACTTTGAAAGGAAATACAATATTTCATTTTTGCAAAAAGTAAATGAAAGATCGTTTCCTTTAGTTTAATCTTACGTATCTATATTTGTATACAAGGTTTTTCTTGGCTGAATAATAAATATTTGAAAAATAGCGTTTATTCTCATATCTTCTTGAAAGAATGCTAGATATATTATAATAACTTGATTTTCTTGAGGCGTTGGCGTCTAAAATTCTGGTTTTCTTCATATTTTGACACCTTAAAACATATCCCAAAGTTTAAGCAAAATCCGTATTCCGGAGGGTTGGTCATCTCCTAAAATTTTTTTAAACTAACATAACTTTATTAATTAATTAAAATAAATTTTGAGTAGAAATTTAGTAGTATATTTGAATGGCGGTAGTTTTATTATCTAGTCCAATTAAATTATGTTACCCAGGGATTGATGAAATTTGTTCTCAATTAATACTGATTGGTTCACAAATAATTGGGTTTCTTGTTAAGAAAAGTATTAATCTGTATGTATTCTATCGATTTAATATTTATATATATATTATATCACTTTATTTATAATTTCAAGATAATAGTTACATTCATAATTATGAGTAAATCTCTTAAAAGTTATAATAATTGTTTAGGTCATTTTTTAAACAACTTAAAGAGGATAATTCTAAATTCGACTTGGCACTTTTTTGTTTGTCGAGCAATCACTCCGAAACTACACAACCAATTCGAATAAAATTTTTATCTGTACTAAATTGAAAATACGTTTTTGTGTGTTTTTTGTCTGTGTGAGTCTGTAATGAGCAAACAAATAACTCCACGAGCAAATATGGACACGGTCAATGGACCCGATTCTTTTTTGAATCTTATGAAATACTGAAAAAGATTTTTCACGATTTTCTTATAATAATGCGTTTCTCAAAATCTTTTTTTGTATTTTTAATTTTTTGTGTGGGATATAAAAAGTCTATTGTATGAATGACAGTATACTTTATTTTCTATTCTGATCGATGAATCATAATTACTAATTTCATATTTGAACTTGCTCTCTAAATAAACAAGCCTCAACAATCAGCTATATTGTTATAAATTTTCCAAGCAAACAATCTCCTTCAAACCCCATCAATAAGTCATCTAATCTACAGCCCAATTTCTCATCCAACTAGACGTACATGCAGTCTGGATTTGGCTTCAAAGGCCAGGTATAAATCAGCCTCGCTTGCTTCACAGGCCGGTGGCTCGACTTGTTTTAAGGCGCCTACCGATCGACGGGCTAATTATAATATCAATGCCCTGGCCACGGGATTAATAGGCGTCGCGGGGGCCGTCGCCACCCCGGAGATTAATCGCGCTAGGCGTGTTGTTGCTGCTGCTGCTGCTGCTGCTGGCGATGTCGCGCGTCGCTTCCGCTCTCGCGTGTATACGATCGACGCGCGCTGCGGGAAATCTGCCTGACTGTCGTTGAGGTGTGTATAGGGACGCTCTTCGTGCAGGGGCTGCTGTTGCGCTTGATAGAGATTCAAAGATACGGTCAGGTAAATGTGGGTCAATCTCTTGGTCAATCAACTGTCTCTGGATATAGAATAGATAGATTCAAAAAACTTCTAAAATTTTCTAAATATCTTATACACTGTGAAAAGAATTTTTTTTTTAAACTATGATACGGAACAGTAAAGCTACCTACACTAAAAAAATCTAGAAAATTACTAAACTTTATAGCAAATTTTATTACAAGTATAGAAAAATTTACTATCCGTCTTATAAAATTTATGCTACTGTGTTGTAAAATTTTTTATGAAGATTTTACAATACGTGGCAGCTTTATAATCCAGAATTATAATTTTTGCAAAGATTCTTCTCTCTTTATATAAAATGGTTTTCTATTCACGTGAGCGTAAAGTAGCATTTTACGCATGATCAAAATGCGTGAATTGTTATTTTACGCACACTGAATCAAAAAATATTGTTCGACACGCGTGTAAAAATTGATTCACAACTCAGGTGGTCATCACCCTGACATCTCTCTTGCGGTAAACACGCCCTTGTGTGAGAATCAACTTTTTCACTTTTATATCGAAAACTACTATATAAATTGAAATGGGCACGATGGATTATTAGTAAATAGGAGTTTCAAAAAGATCTTTTAGAACAGTGAACAGAGATAAAAAATAAGTTAGAAAAAATAGTTAATAGTGACGATTAAAAAAGGCTGCGGCAGTTTATTGGTGAAAAAAAACTACTGAAGAAATTCAATGACACAGAAAAACGGTTGACCTAAATGAATTAGAAATAAATAAATGTATTTTAATGTAAATACATATACGTATATTTTAAACTAAAAAATATAGCTATTTTTGATTCTAGTATACAAGAAATTAACCTCGCAAATATGTTTCCGCCTAAGCGTAATGAGAGCGAAAAGTTTAGGTTGAGATCACTTTTTCGACCTTGTATCGAAGAATATTTTTTGACAAACGTGGTACGACGTTTGATCTACCCACGCTTGTTTTCCTTCGTAACGATTTTTTTATTTTTATTCGTAGTATCTAATGATACGTCATTGACTATTCAAGCAATGTGATAGATAAGTTTGTTTAAATTCTCAGCGCAGACAAGCTCTTGAACATAAAAAACTGGTGTAACGTATGCAAGCAACCAAGGTACAGGAAAGAGAGAAAGATGTAAATTACCTCAAGCAGCGGAAGGGAAAAACAAACAAGAAAGTGAGTGAAAGAGAAAGAGAGAGATTGAAAGAGTGGTAGAAGAGAGAATTATCTGAGAGCATACAGTTCTTTGATCAATGAAGATCGCCGATTCCTCTTTGTACTTTGAGAGAAGAACTAACTAGTGCATCACGCGAAATTGACTAGCAGGGAAAAGTATAAATAACCTGAAGAGAATCGATTGATAATAATATTTAACAATAAAAGTTCTTTAATTTAATAAATTATAGCTAGGAGATTTACATTTATTTTGAATTTATGTACTTGAAACATTTATATAAGAAATAATAATATGATTTAGACTTTCTACAATTTCCACTGTTATCTCCATCTTACGTTTGTTCTTTATAAGAAACTATTTCAGCTTAGCCAAGCAATGTATCTTCTTACTCCTTGAAACAAGGATAGTGTCGCGAAAATTTCTTGCAATTTTGAAGTGAAAATGATGATACCTTCTTCTGCCTTCAAACCCCTGAATCATTCAAGCGCGAATCGACGCCGATGTTGCGTGAAAGCCAACTGATGGAAAACCTAATGGAGTGGTAATCGTTACAGCAGGCTGGTGCCTAACTTTCTTGATTTACGGACTTAGCAGGCTACGCTAAGTACACGCCGCACACACAATAGAGCGATGCGCGCGTCAGCAAAACTTTAGCGAGAATATACTTAACCTTCTCTTGGGAAAAGGGGTAAAAGCATCAAGGCAGCGCGCTCTCCTACTCTCTTTATAACTCTACCTTCTCTCTCTCTCTCTCAGCTTCCTTTCCACGACGTCACTTACTTCCCGCTCGCGCAGCTGCGACCAGTGCTATAGAGGTGACGAGCCAAGGTCTATATAGAGTTTTACGGCTTTGGGGTACCCGATGTGATGAGATGTGCTTTAAATTTTTGAGAAGCCAGTAGCTACTCACAGAGTCACAGGTTCTCAATTTTACTCAAAAGTTAAAAGAAATCATTGATAAAAAATGTATCTTAGATACATTACAGAAATAAACTTGATAAATATTCATGAAAAATTAGTTTTATTCAATGAAGGTAAAAGTTAAATTTTAGTAAAAGTTGTTTTTTAATGTAATAAATTAATCTTTTTATTCAGAAAAAAATATTAATAATTTTTAATATTGCATCGATAATTTTGCTATTTTATCCTTACTGTAATAAAATAAGCTCAAAAGAAATTTACACTTTTTTGATAAAATGTACGTAAAGTAAATCACAAGACGATCAAAGGCATATTTTTTGCGGCACTTCCGAGAGTACGAGAGCCGTAAGCGGGTTACGTAATAAGTTGTGAAAACAAGCTAACGTCTCGAACAATGTAGGTGTGGTGACAAAGGCATGAATGGTTTTCTCAATTCACACACAAAAAAGATTTACCTTTCGCACGTTTCGCGGGCTTTATCCGTACCTCTTATTAAGATTTAATATTAATATAATTTAATATTTAATATTTAATAGTCACATTTTATGTTACATATTGTATATGAATTACTTGGACAAATTTATACATTGTTTGTATACAAAAATGAAAAAATTAAGTTTGAAATAATCGATACACTAAATGAAAACAATAACTCCCTTTTATATATAATTATTATAAATTATATATTTTGATATTTTAACGTTGTTTTGGAAATATTCTCGGTTTGTTATACGTTATACTGGATCTCACGTGTTGGACGCTTACACGATGACTGCACACGCATTAACCTAGACTGAAAAGCTTATATGTTTATAATTTACTTTAGTATTATGCTTATAATAGTTAGTAAAACATTTTTAAATAATTTTATGAAGAAATTATTATTAAAGAAATGATAACATAATATTTTGAATGTGCACAATGTAAAAATACAATGTGACATAGCTTATATAAACTAAAAGACTATTTTTTATTAAAAATAATAGCGTTTTTATTTAAAAAATAATATTTAATGCTTCGTATAAATTTGTTTTTGATTTATTCTCTCTAAAAGGAAATTAAATTTCATGTTGGAAAAAAATTTTAGACATCTAAAATAATTTATCATGTTTCAAACTTCCATCTTATATTTTTAATTAATTATTTTATTATTTATTTTTTACGTAGATATTTGAATTTTATTTCGATTTACTTATTATTCATTCTTATAAACTACAGTTGATCAGTCTGTTTAACTCTATGATTACTGAGTAAATTTATTTGAAAGCTCTCATTAGAAGAATCCGAATTATACACCGATTTTTTAAAACCTTTTGACAAAGTACATTATAAGCATTTTTTAGCAATAAATAAGGTTTGAAAGTTTGTTGTACAAGATAAAATGTGTATCTTCGTGCTACTCTTATAAACAAACCATTTTAAAACTATTATAATTGTCAATTGCGCTTTATCGTCTATTTCTACGTCAAGTAAATACAAAATCCCATCTATAGAAAAAAAATTTCTATCGTTTTTTACAATGTTATTTCACCAGTGTATCAGCTACTACGACAGTTCGACCATCTATTTTGTCGGTGATCATATCTACTCGCGGACTCGGATTCTAGTCAAGAGAGTTTATGTATGAACATACATTTTTTTTAAAACAGCTAATACATTAACGTCTTACATGCGGAAAATAAAACTTTATCACAAAATCGAAGGTACAAAAGGCTAATTAATCTTTTTGGCCTTGCACCATTAATGGTTTCTATCGCACTGAATCGAGTTTAACTAATTGTAAGTCAGCAACCAATATAAATAAAAAGTCACTGCATTTTTGGTCGAATAGTTGTCATAGCACCTCGTATCAGCGTCAAGGTAGCATCGTCGTTCAACGTACCTTTACCAATGAATACGTAAGAGGACACACCCTACAAAGCCGGATGTAGAAGAAGTAGAAGAAGTTGCCTGGTCAGCGATCTCTGAGCGATAAAAATCGAGTCTTTGGCCTTACTATCGCTGGTCAGCTCATCAGAGCGCTAATGATAGTCCGGATGATTTTCAAATTACACATCGCTCTTCTTATCGATAAGGAGTCCGTTACACTGTTAGTAATTTATTTATGAGACAACTAACTCGTTAATTATGTAACGAAAGAATCTTCTTTGTGAAGATACCGAATAACCTTTTTTCTGAGTTTGATACATTTATTATGTAAATTAAAGGCAATAATAAGCTTCAGACTTAAAAAAAGTACTTTAATAAATACCTACACTCCGTCAAACCAGCAAAATATTCCACTCCTAAGAAAAAGCTCAAAAGAAAAACCATCGCACGCCTCTACTTCTCAATCCCTCAACTACGTCAATCGCAAAATCAAAGCCCATTCAAGCTCATCGCCTTTTTGGCTGTAGATAAGAGCACGCACGCGTGCGTGTGTGCCCGCTTCGCCGGATCGTCCGTAGGGACTGCGTATGATTGAAACGAAATTCCGCAGGCGCGTGCGCACGTGTCCCCGGCGGTGCATTAATTTAAATATCAAGCCGCGCGACGCTAATAACGGTACGGGGGATACGGGCGGCTACATTTGCATAAAACGAGCGCGCGCGCTGCTCTGCGGGCGAGATCCCGCCAGAGCGCTGTGCATCGCCGTCTGCGGTGCGTTTTTTCCTCGCTTTGGATCTGGAATGAACGGTGAATTTTGAGTTTGCTGGTGTGGGGAATCGATTGAGCTTGCAGATTGGAGTTAATGATATGAGATTGTACGAACGGTTACCGAACCGTTCAAGGAAGAATCGAAAATTGATTGTAGGGTTTTTTTTTGAGAAGTGCGCCCGGTAAGGTTGCGTCGTTAAGCTGATAAAAATTTATAGTACTCATCTCGTACTGAAAATTATGGCATGATTACATTTGTAAGATTTATAATGTACTTTGCATATTTAAGAAAGAGCTTTTCAAGATTATTCTTGCGAATTATTCTTGGAAAGCATTTTTTAATGTTGAAATATAAAAGAATTAAATTTTAATAAAGGGGATATTTTAAATTGAAGCCACGATAGATTGTCAAATAATACTTGCACAACAAAAAATTCATTTTTTAACTGTCAATCATTCAATTTTAATGAATATAAAAGGAAAACTGAAGAGGTATTCAATATTTTAATTTTCCTTTTAAATCGAAACATTTGAAGAGTCATTTCTTTATCGGTGCAGCCGTGCGTGCAGGCTCAGATTATAACGTGAAGTGCGCTTTGGCAGTTACTCAGTAGTAAAAAGCATAACTTCTAGTTCTTTAAACACTTTGAGAAAAATGTTTTTAAACTTCGAAGCTCTTTAAAAATAAACACGTTTTCATCTCATTTGTTTTTCCCGTATTTAGAGCACACGCAAACAATACCACAACAGGAGCACTAGGCCAAGCCCAGCACCGTTACTCCCGATTAATGTCCCGTGAAGTACCTAACCCAAAAAAAGGTGCGCCTGTTCCGAAAAGGCGTTTCTTCAATTCGCATCTGTAATAAGCTGCAGGCTTACGGCCGTAGATCAGCCGAATAATTTCCGTCGCGCATCGCGCGTCTCGTGCCGTTCTACAAATTACGGGTGGGCGCACTCGCGCCGTTACTTACGCCCGCCACGGTTCCGTCTCGTTCCGCAGGATAAAACGGAACGGAACCTGCATAACGCATGATGAGCGGATTTCTGAATGCAAATCAAATGGTCTCGATTACTGAAAGTAGAGTAAAGTTCAAAATTGATTTTAAATGAGATGTGCTAATAATTTATATTATAACTTATCGTTTAGATACTTGGACTTTAAGGAAATGATATTTCTGTGTAATTTTAAAGGAAAATTTCATCTTTTTATTCTATTCTGATATATCATCTTCTTGCATTCAAAATAGAGTAAAAATTAATTAAATAATAACTTAATGCAATTAGAGTTTATTATAAGAAAGTAAGGAAAAGTAAATTTTTAATATTTTCTAAGATTAATAAGTAGGTATTGCAGCTGTGCAGAGTGGAACATTAATATTCAGAGATAATTGTCACACAACGGCGGCTTACATAAATAAATAAATACGCATAAGAAAGAAAATCTGAGCATCAATTTAAAATAAGCGTATGATTCTCTATATATTTTGAATGAAAATCAGAGATTTTTACTTTTTTATTTATACTGAATTTTAAATATTATTTATTCAACTTTATCACATTTATCGATTAAATCATATTATTCATAACGTATTTTATAATTGATTGCTTAATTTCACTTGCACACATTGAAAAAAGTTAAATCTCTTTTATGAAATTAGCTAAGCTACATTATTTTTTAAATTAATATACTGAATGTTTTGGAATTTCATTAATTTATTTATTTTAATGAAAATCATTCTTAATAACGAACATTTGTTCTTATTAACGCTACTTTTTTTCGGTGATTAGTACTAGTGCTAAAGTCAAACAAAGTTTATTTACCTTGATAACGAAACCTTTACGAGAAGTCTAATCAAGCAATAACATTCACGTATCTTTATAGTGTTGAAAAACATTTTTTAAATATTTTACCGTAGCATATACCGTTGAAATATTTTCATCTACAATTTGCAAAATATTGTTTTTCATAATTACGGTTATGGAAGATACAAATATGTGCCTTTTATAAAGTTTTCATTTCACTATTATTTATATGCATTAGCATCGTGTACCGGTTCTTTAGTTCTTATGAAAACGCGGCAGCTTTGCTTCGATACTTAGCATTAAAAGCACATTTACTTAGAAATGCCATAAAAATGCTTTAGGCGAATGTAAAATATTTTCACTTGATTCAGTCTTTTACAAATTCCTTTCGAAATATGAATTCTTAAAGAGAACGCATATTTAAGTCAGTTTATGAATCGTTGCAAAATTTTTAAATGTATTCATCAATATTTATTCATCGAAGCTTTATAGGTAATATAAAAACAAATTAAATTAAATAAATATTTTATTTTATTAATTTTAAAACTTTTATATAAAAACATATTTAAAGTTTTATTGTAAATAAATTTATTCTAAGCAGTAAAACTTTTATAATGCAAAACCTTGAAATGCTTAATTGTTTCAATATAAAAATATTTTCTAATCATTTCAAATTTTTCAACAATATTTATCGACTATAAATAGGTATCTTTTTTTAAATACAGCAACTCATTGTTAATTGTATATTGTAGTACAGTTTAGAGATAACTTCTATTTGTTTTTTTTTTTTTTTTTTTTTTTTTTTTTTTATAAATTAATTTTTGTTTTTTTTTTTCTCTTTTTCATATGCGTAAGTCAAAAGTGGGTGGTCTTGCATATTTTAAAATATAATAATTTTCAAAAATGAATATTTCTGTTTTTTTTAAATGAAAAAAGCAATATTGTATAATATGTCATCATTTTATCATCTGAATCAGAAATTTGAACGAAACTGATCCATGTGTATCTTATCCTCATATTATAAAAAATTTCACTCTTACAAAACTTTAAAAAAATCAAAATTCACGAAACAGATACACTTACTAAAGTAAATCAAAAACCTTTCCATATATTTAAAGTGTCAAGCTTCATAAAAAGAAATAATTGTTTTTTAGCAAAAACTATTTTTTAGTATAAAAAAAAAAGCTTATACCACCGCATCAAGAAAAAAAGAAACTCTGTAACGATGCAACGATTTCCAACAGTAGCAACAAAAACAAATGCAAAGCTAGTTGGAATAACACGAAGAGTCGTAGCAGTGACTCTGCTTTCATCTCTTGTTTCGCGGCTTGTTTAGAGGCGGTCAATTAGAAAGGCCAGGAAACCCGTAATTTGACATAAAGCATGTTACGCCCAAGGCGGCGTGGACACTCGAAATTAGTTTTTTGGGTTATAGGTTGACCTGGCCTAATGTCTTAGTTCTTTTTTTTCGTCTAGACTTCTTCCAGAATTAGGAAACGAGATTTTTGAGTTAATTCGTACATAACAATTGTGCGTGGATTTAACGCTTTAGAAATAATAACGGAACGAAAGAACTTCATGGAAATACTAAAGGATAGAAACAAGAGTATACAATAATTATTCACAGAAATAGGCAATCTTAGTTGTCAGCCAGCAGAGAGTGAACATTTAACAAATAGATAATTTTTATCTAATGAACTCCAAAATCTAATCAATTTTAAGTTACATCTGATACATACGTGTATAGACAGACATTATCACTAGAGATATATTTTGAAAATGCGACTAAAATACATTAAAATTCATGGAAACTCAAATTCAAAAAATATTGCTAACACAAAGCTATCAAAAAACGTTATAATAAAACATCTTCAGTAGTAAAAAAAAAAGCGAAACATCAATTAGGCCACTACAATTACCCGTGCTCAAAGAAGTGAAAAGGGTCATTACGTAAGGCGTTAAATACTCTTCCCCTTTTTAAACCTGCTCTTCTTTTCCGAAGCAATTAAGAGCCAACGAAAGTCCGGCCCGCTTGTAATTATAACACGGAGATGCGTATTAACATAGAGGGCAGCACGAGTGCACCACGATAAACAAGGGAGGGCGCTTCTTGTCGAATAATTTATCGTTCCGCCGAGGCCATTAAATTCCTTCCTTCTCGTCTTTCTATTTCATTTTTGTTTTGTTTTGTCGACGCCGGCAGTTGAACGCCGAAACCGGTTTTTGGTGCATCTCCCTTTCGGGGAAAGCTGACGCACGCGGAGGCCAAATGATAAATCTGGTTAGATTAAGCCAGCAGGTTGATTACAAGGCCCCGACTGATTAAAGATGTACAGTCGCTGGTGCGCGGGTTGGCTCATTAATTATTATTATTGTAATTGCCGGTCAGCGCGTCGCGCTTTCGCTGCATCGGTTCTCTTTTTCTTTTCAAAGCTCTTGGATCAAAGATAAAAAGTGACTACTAATTGATTAGAGTGTCATCGGAATGAAAATTCCAGAATGTTGTATAAAATTCCTATTAATCGTTTGAGATAAATGTGGATAAATTTAAATCTAATCTGACTACATAAACAGTATGAATAGTGTACTTAAAGACTTAGCAGTAAAAATTAATTTATATCACAGTTTACAAGATCCTTTCTGTATACATATAACAATGTTTAAGTACTGTAAAAGTGCGATCAGAAAATATGTATTTTCTTGTAACTAAGGCCTTTAGACTCATTTATACCTTAAATATTCGAAGCTGCACGGACAAAATAAAGAAACGCCCACAAATATACATTTACGTTACAGCGCATAAAATTTAACGCGCCCGTGGATCATTACGCTTACTTTCTATTACTAACGTGTTCTGTCTATGTCTTTAATTCCGATCACGCACATCGGCTTTAGACCAAACCGTGTAATGTAAAACTATAAAGTCGCGGATGGAGAGATGGGGTGGGGAATTAAGTTCTTATCTGTCGCGAGTTTGCACGGCACAATTTCTCAACGTGTCACGTTTCTTGGTAATAGCGCAAAAAGTGGGAGGGTGCCTTTTAACGTTCTTTTATTTCATACGCATTTTGAAAAGAAAATGATTATTTTAATAGCGGAGTCAGGCGACTAGATCGATCGTGTGAGGTATAGAGATAAGGTAGCAAAATTGAAGATGAGAGTGAAAGTCGAGGCATTTTCAACGCTGATCGAGCAAAATGAAAAGGACATGGAAGAAAAAATTGAATGACGTTAGAAATTACTTTATGTAATCCAGTTTGACTACTTTTTCCATGCTATAGATAAACGCTTTATGGTAAAAAGGAAAAACTTGTTAATATTTTATGAAGATAAAAATTTGTAAATTTCAAAAAACAAGTTTTAAAATTTATTTTTTGAATTTCAGGATTATAAATTATAACGCGGACAAAACTAAGCACTTTTTTAAAAGCTAATGTAATTTAATCTATTTTTATTGAATGTAGAGTAGAATATTAATTAAATTAAAAGCATTTTCGATACAAGAGAGGATGTTAGAATAATAAGCTGATATGTTTTCTAATTAGTTCTGTTCGACACGTATGTTCCACTTATCACGAGGTCTAATTTAAAAATAATTATGTACCGTAAAAAACTTTGCTCGTCATTATACGCGACATGTAGAGCGTACATTTTATACCCAGATTTAATCTTAATCTCGAGGATTCAGCTAACAAACTTGCTTGACTGTTTTAATTCGTCTTTAAAAAGAGAACACGCGTGCGATATGCAATTAGACTCGACTAAATTACAGCTTTTTTGTGGTATTGTCTTAATTTAGAAAGAAAAAACCAGATATAGTTGTAAGAATAGCTTGTTACTTCAGTCTTAATGGTCAAGATCTTTATTTTAAAAACCGTAATTAGTCTAAAAATGAGGCATCAAAATGCATTATCGAGTATATAACTGATCCTTGATCTTCTTGAAAGTTTTTATCATCACTTTCAACAATAAAAAATTACTTTTTAAACAATAAATTAACCTAACAATCACACGTTCTATCTTATAAAGAGATCAACCTTCAGCAAAGCATTTTCAACAAGTTCCATACCCGCAGCATCCACATTCCAACAATCAAGAAATCAATTTTCCAACATATCATCATCCGGCAGTCGGTATAGCCGCGGCCTCCTCTATTCTCCACTCGCACCTGACACGCGCGACACCACGCATCATCAGATCACACCTCGCCATGTGGCTTAATTAATCGGACCGGCATCACTCTTAGCTCTATATAAATTCCTCGATGCGAGCGCGCTCGGAGGCTTTATTACCCCCGTGACTGACGGTGGCGCGTATATATACGTGCGCGTGGTTAGCGAATAACAGGTCAGCGTTTGTTTCGCCGCTAATTGCCGAGCCGCGAGCGAGCGAGCGCGCGTTTGACGTAGCGGGAACCTGCTCTCGTGTCCCAGAAACGTGCGCCCGGCTTCGCGCGCTCAGACACATGCTCATGCGCGGCGGTCTAGCGCGCTTCTTTCTTCGTCTGTATTCTCCCTCTCCTCCTCTCCTTCGTTGCTCTACCCCCCTCTCTTTTTTAATTCTTTTTACTCGTTCAGCCTCGTGTTCAGTTATGTGTACTTGCGCTTCTTTCTGCGAACGTCTTTCTTACGGTTGTCCAGCTTTTTTGCTTATCGTGCAGGCGCACAAGCGCACTCTGATGATTGGCCCCCCGATCGTGGCGATATCGGTCGGACGAATTGTCCCAGTTGGATCTTACACGTGGTTTCAACGTCGAGCGTAATGAGCTGAAATCATCGCCATGTACAACAGGAATTATGAGATTCTTGATGCTTGATAATGTTTCAGACGCGAGGCTAATTATTAAACGATTTAGCGATAATTGATAATGTCAAACGTTTTTGTTATGTCAAATAATGTATCATTAATATCGTAATTATCTATTTTTTCATTTTGATAAAAAGTCTAAAAAAGTAAGTAACGATTAATCGCTACTTGACTGACTTTTCAATTATAAAAATAAAGTAATTATTTGATTAAAGATCAAAGCGAATGACATTGATAATAAGATTGAAAGCTAGCATGAGTATTATTTTGAAGACAGAGATGAAGATAAATTAAAAACAATTTAAATGAGTATCAGGAAAAAGCCATAACAAAAATTAGATAAAAACGGAAATCATGAGAACGGAGATAAAAAACTGTATAAATTTTTACTACAAGCGACAAATACGGCACAAAGAGAATAATTGAAATCAACGTATTATCGTCAACACCCACAAGCAAAGCCCACGCTAATCGTTGCGTCGCGTGCACCCGTGCCTAGTTCTTATCAACGTCGAGCTCTACGGTTCTTCCCTTTCAATGCTCGTGAGGTATTTATTGCCGGCGCGAGCGCATCCACACCGGCAAGTAAATACGCCGCGGGACACACAATGCGTCGTTAAGCCGTCGCCATCGTCGTCAGCTTCTGGGTAGCATTCGCGCTAAAAATAGGGCTCGGGATACAATACCCGGAAGGGCGCCGCCCGCCGGAAGGTTAAATACCAGCTGTGCGATCGGCCGTACGCTTTCCGCGTCCGAGAGCTTGAAGTCACGTGAAAAGTGCAGAGAAAGAGAGAGAGATTTTTGAAGGCTAACCACCCGCCGCGAGCTTCAGCATCGTGAGTGCAAAGATACGACGAGATTGTTTTTATTGCCTTCTTGTTTTATATACTTTTACATTCATTGGGTAACGTCTCGTCATGTGACTTGACTGAGAAAATACGTGCTGAACTGCATGTTATGCGTTACAAAATTATGTACTTTGAGGTTATTTTTAGCAAACAAAGACTGTCATTGACCTGCATTTGCTATTGGTACAAAAGTTTGTTTAAACATTCAACGGTACATGCGAGGATCAAATTCCAGATGGTTTTACGATATCCCCAAAAATTATCAGAGTGTATATAAATAAGGATGAGTCAACTGAAGGATACACGTTAGTACATATGTACATATCTGAACAAGAACGAGGTAATTCTGCGGGTGGTTTTTGAGAGCCAGTAACCAACAAGACACGGACGAGTGTACAACACGCTGTGTAAAAGAAATTATACAGTATTAAAGTATATTTAGTGTCCAGAACATAATTCTAGTACCTTCAAATAATATACTTCATTCGGTTAGTTAATAATTTACTACTATTTTTTTCTATTATACTTGATAAAATTTTAAACCCTAATATGTAAATACTAACAATTTATTGACACAGTAAATACATTCGAATTTTGGGTTCTAAGAAATTAGGTGAATGAATATTTATAATAACATTTTCATAAATCCATCTTAAATTTGAAATTGCAATGATAGAATCTTTTTCAAATGGGATTCATAAATATGTGTTGCAAATTTTAGAATCGATTATTCATGAAGTCATCACGAACATATCTATTGTAGAATAAAAAATGTACTATAACTTATTTTATAGTAAATTTTTAAGTTATAACCTATAAAATTTTCATGTAGTCATGTAAATAGATCTTTAATCTATGTATTTAAAAATTTATAAATTGTAACAAATACATTTTATTAGATTATGGAGATATTCCGATGTACATTTTTCTGCACCGTAGTTTCTATTTCATTGGTTTCAACCTACGCAGAAGTCGGTAAGTAAACAGAAACAATAGTAAGTTAGAATTATATTATCGAACAACATGAAATCTTTATTACGAAAACGCTATAACATTTTTGTTAAATATCATGTTTTCAAAATATTTAAAACAAAAAATGGATTTTCAGGAAGTGTTGATAATAAAAGAAGATTTCAGATTGTCGTAATTAGAAAATTATTTTTCAAACATAATTTCTTATAAATCCCTTTATTATTATAAACATAAAGACAACTAAATTTACAGGCAACGTTTATGAAATATAAAATTCGTAACTCAATCCTAGTATGATAAAGACATCGAATAATATCATAAAACCATCATAATCAATAGTACCTGCTAAACGTAAATTGCTAAGAGCGCGAGCACGACGAATGTTATACATAAATAAAGACTCTTCCAAAAAGTCCACAGTTCAATTAAGGCTATATATGCTCGAGTCCTTCTCATAAAAGCGCGCCACTTTTCGCATTATCGATCGAGACATAAACATACAGAGCACGGTCTGAAGGTATTGATTTCCATATCTATCGCATTCACGAACTCACCAATCGGGATCGTACATAAGATGTATACTTTATGAACAGGACGAGCAATTAGGATCGTAAATATAGTGAAAGGGTTGATATTACCCAGAGATGGTTCGCCATATACATTTTGTCAGTAAATGAATTTTGATTTTATGAGGTCCATAAAGGATATGACGCAGATACTTTAGATGGTTATCTAATCGTATAAAATGAACACTTAATAATTTTTTTTGTATTTAGATAAATGTTGAAATCAATTAGTTCAATTTGAATAATGTAAAGACTGAAGCTATTATCAGTACTTCATTATCATTAAAACTTAAGCTCTCTAACCAAATGATAATCAAGCACTAACAGCACAAAAATGAAACACTCTTGATTTTCGTAGAATAATCGTAACATTTTTTGGGCAATAAAAAAAACCTTAAATAAAACTTAATTGATTGCATCGAGTGAAACAATTTTAAAAAGCATGTTTAATATATCTGATCAGTTACTGTGAATTATTGGAGGTTCGTCCCAATTATTTTGTCGTCGATGAGTCGATAGGTGGAAGGATTCCTTGCGAACTTACGTGTTGCTTACAGCATATTCATTGGCTCTTTATTGCAGAGAAAAAAACACAGCTTGAAATTAGAGCGTTATTTTCAAAGCAAATTGATGATAGAAAATAATTCATCATCGGTAAAGCTTGAACCGTGAATTTGCGTTCGAGTGTGGTCTTATTTATTTTATGATAGCGTTTTAATTAAATTTTAAAATGTACATACCTAATCGTTTAATGGTTTTCAATAGTTTTATCAATAACTGAATGCACAGTAATATTAGTTCTTCTGAAAAAAGGCTATTTGTATAACCGATTTATCTACATTTTTAGGAATGTGATTATTAAATCAATTAAGATAAACAAATATTTTTTTATAGGTAGTGCGCTATTTTTTCTGCATGAGTCTTAGAAATAAATTACATAATTATCTGCGTAAAAGGAACTAAGATTTCGAAGAATATTTGCTTGATTTAATATCAAAAGAAGCTTGATAAACTATTATTTGTTAGAAAACTGATTCTTATTCGGATTACTGCTTTTTTCTAATTGTCTTTTAATCATTTGTTATAAGGTTTTAGGTTAGAATTAAATTGGAAAACAATATAGAAAAAGATATAAACAAATACAAAAAAACTAATAAAAAATATTAATAGTTATAGATGAAATTGAAAGAACCATTTAAAGTTTTAACAAATTCTTTCAAAATATAAATACCGCGAAATAGGCAAACTTTAAAGAAATATAATCGTTCTGATGAAACTCTAATCTCAAAATAATATCTCAAACATCGAGCTAAAGCCGTCAACATTCATCCTTTTGAATTTCAAATTTGCATCTCTTGCCCAACAATCACGTCTATGTGAGGTATATTGAGAGGAAAAACCGTGTACTTTACTCCAAACTAGGCTCTGCATACAGCACATGTATGTTGAAAGTGAACGTATTCAACGATGAAAATTATTTGCATCCTTCCACCTAAAATCCAAATGAAAAACTAAAACTATGTAAGAATAGAGAAAAATTTGCAAAAGTTCAGTTTTGAGGTCATTATAATCCACATTTAATAAAAAATTAGCGTATAACGTTAAGAAGATCAACAAAGTCGAGTTTATTCATATGAAGCATATAAGACTAACGTTTGTTAACCTACACTTCATGCAAGCAGATCAAAACTAAAATAATTTTCAACGTGAAATTAATGTATAAAAATTTGTAATTCATAGTGAAATGCCTTTTTATTTAGTATTCTAAACTCTACCTTATTAATTTTTCAAGATAGTTTCTTTTTTTTGCTTATAACTATTTTAATAGGTGTATTTGTAAAAATAACACAATAATCTTCCAGACGTTACAAATACAAAAAATCTTTATTTGAAAGACGATAGCACTTAAAAACACAATCTTACGTACGTACGTTATCCTACTAACCATTAATTATATTTTCCTTCAACTCATCTTTGGTACATCTCAAATTGCTCATCACTTCTTGTGAAAACTCTCGGTTAACCCAACGACAAAAAGAAGCAAATATCGACCCTAGAACAGAGCAGAAGCAGTAGAATGGCTCAATTGTCAGGAATCTCACTGTGTCAGGAAGGTGACCATTTTGCTCACTGACCGTGCGTCGACCGAAACTACTAACATCTACTTGGTATATCGACTGCGGAAAAAAGATAGGTTGATATCTAGAGAGAAAGAGACGGATAGCTCTGAGACAGTTTTAGCAACTATTTTATTCTGATATCAACTTACGAATACAATAAATTATTATATTATTGAAAAAATATTATTTTGTAAGTAAACTTAAATATTTTTATTGAAGTCGAACTACGTTTCAGTACTTTACATTTTGATAAAGTAATGAAAAATATTTTTGTATAAAAAATATGACTAATATTCACAATTAATTAAAGTGGTGGATACATTTAGTTCAGCAATTGTTTCGTAAATAGCAATGACATTATTTCTAATAATGTTTTTACGGATAAATGCGTTTAATTAAGAATATATACATTTTAAATTTAATTAATTTATTAATGACAGAAATACAAACACATTTCACAAATTAACAAATGTATCGAAATACAGAAATATCAGTTAATTAAAATTAGATGAGAGTAATCTGTTATCCAATTCATTAATAATATCATTTGCTATTGATAGCATCGACTTTAATATTTTTTAATCTTATAAAAACGAATGTTTTATGTAAAATAAACACGATTACAAATTACGTTAAATTATTAAATCATCTTCTTTTAACTTATAGATTCAATAAAATAAATGAATTTAATAATAAATGTTCACATTATACCTTCATAAAAAGAACATTTTAAAAAATGTTTAGAAACCTCTAACTTGCGTAATTCATATACAAAAATGTTCATATGTTATTACTATAGTTATATCTAAAATCTATCTATTTACATCGAGTAGTATGCGCTTTGACATAATCAGTGTGCGAATTTTGTTTTGCCCATTGAAATCTATTTTTCACACTAAGTCACAACGAGTAAAGATCCGAGCACTCTCGAGAGCTCAATTCCACATCTCAGAAGCATTGCATTGTTTCATTAGCGTACCATTGACCGACTATGCGTGAGATCGTAAACAGCATGCCCGGAAGTGATCCGTATCGAGGCGCTGATTGTGTCCATAGTAGAACGTTAACCCGATAATTGTGTGTGTGTGTGTGTGTGTGTGTGTGTGTGTGTGTGTGTGTGTGTGTGTGTGGAATTCAAGTTTGCAGGGGTGATTTGCAAAAGGGTTAATAGTAATTCTGAAATTACAAATTTGGAAAATGATTTCTATGTAACTTTTGCTTCCTCATAGAGGAAGCTTAGTAATAGTAAAATTTTTAGTTTCGTCAAATCACTTTAGAAACATGTTTAGAAATGTTAAAAGTTCGAATCATGTAATTTTAGAAAATGTGTGTGTGTGCGTGAGCGCGCGCGCGCGTGTGTAGTATTTTTTTAAATGGTAGCTTTGAGATATTCAAATCGGACAAAAAGCAGTTGAAAGAGAATAAAAGAATCTATATTTTCTAAAAAAAAAAATTTTGATCTATCTATAACCATTTATTTGTTTTAAACATAACTGTGTTTTTTTTTTTAAAGAAGGTTAATAACTTCCAAAATAATTATGCTTTGGAACATTAATGCTTTGAAAAAAATCATGATAATGTAGAATGTTAATATCTATAATTTGTATAAATTTGGATTTATTATGTTGGTTAGTTTTTGAGAAAAAAATTAAAAAGTGAAAAAAATGCGTTTTCTATGTTCAACGATTACTTGAGTAAAAAGGCTTAAATTAAATTAAAATTTTTAAAGTAGGTAGATTTTTTATATATCTTAGCTAAGTTTGTTGTCCAGCTCATTAAATTTGTAAGGAGCCGAGATATTGAGGTTTAAAATTTTTTTAGGCAAAATTTTGAATCAAAATATTTTAGTAACTAAGCGCCCATTTTTAATGATCAATATCTTATTTTTTCCATGTTTTAACACAGTATTAAGATTGAAAAGAAATTTGAAGATTTACCTATTTGTTTTTGTTTTATCGTTGGACATAGAAAACGCATTTTTTTCACTTTTTATTTTTTACTTAAAAACTAATAAACATAATAAATCCAAATTTATACAATTTATAGATATTAACATTCTACATTATCATGATTTTTTCCAAAGCAGTTGATTATTTATTTTAGGAATTATGAAATTTTTTTTAAAAAGCACATTTAAGTTCAAAACAAATAAATGGTAATAAATCAAAAAAGATTTTTGGAAAATTTAGGTATTTTTATGCTCTTTTAACTGCTTTTTGTCCGATTTGAATATCTCAAAGCTATCATTTAAAAAAATCGAAAAATAATTTTTCGAAAATTGAAAATTCAAGATTCAATAATTTATACCTAGATATATCTATGGAGAAATTTTTTATATTTCTAATCTATGTAATATACATATCCTATTGAGCAACTAATTATTTCCTTATTATTTTTGCGTAATTTATTATTTCACAACAGTATGACCAAAAGTACAAACTTATCGTTCTAACTAGCTAACCCAAATTTTAGAATTTAATGTACCTACAATTTTAGTTTTCAACATATTCAGCATTGTAAAAATTGCAAATTTTAATAAAGATGTCAATCACAAAAAAAAATATATGACTAAACATATTTATACATATTTAATATTTAAAGTATATAGTATACATATAGGAACAATAAATTAATCTTGAAGAAGCTACGTGCCAATGAATTGACAGTGGTTTTTACGTGGAAATAATAAAAACTGTAATAGACTTTATCGGTAAATTTAAAACTTGAACTATTCTACATGAAAAAGAAACCTACAATAATATCTTAAATTATATAATATTATATTAACTATACTACTTTTACTATCAATAGAATGCTAATAATTTGAATCACTGCCACGGTTTTCCGCCTAAATGACATTGAACTAATTGAGAGAATCCATTTATTTTTTAATTAAGTTTTATTAGTTACAAGGAAATCTATTTTTAAAGCTTATATGTAAAAATAGTTGTACTGTATATTTTATCTACTTAATGCTGATAAAAAATATGTAATAATACGTAACTTACTTATCATGCTATTTTATTTGTAAATTGAATACTACAATTATAAACTAAATTTAAGGTAAACGTCCCTATTATGAGACACTAGTTGAAGGCATCTATATATTATGTATTTTTTAAAGAAAGGAAACTAAATTTTTTTTCGAACTTTAACTT
>JAPYZB010002542.1:0-21931 GCA_030522745.1 Eupelmus kiefferi
ACCAAGCGACGACGTGCCGCCGTAGCGGCCGCAACCAGCTGACTACATCATCGCTGGCGCGCAAGCGCATTCCTCCTTCTCCTCTTCGTTTTTCTTCTCTCTCTCGCTCGCCTCGAAGAGAGTGAAACTGAGAGAGCGAGAGCCATCTGTGCGAGAGGTGCTTCTGTTTTTTTGAGGAGAGCAGCCCTTTCGCTCTCTCGAGGCCGGAGAGTGTGGCAGAGTGTGGGGATGTAGCCGGTTGCCCTTCGGAAGAGACGGTGTGGTGGCTGGTGTTGAGGGTGAGGTGTTTTTGTCGACTGGTTTATGATGCTGGGAGAGATGTGTTGCTGTGAGAGGTTGTATTGCGGAGTGTTTTCGATATGCAGCTGGTTGGGAGGAGCGAGTGCAGGCTGGAAATTGAAAGGCTGGAAAGCATAAGTGGCTTTTCAGAGATTTTAGAGGAGAGATGGAGAACTGTAGTTTCGAGTTTGCGCGCAGCTTTCTGGAGTATTTTTTTGGGGGGAAAGTGGATCGGTTAATATTTGGAGTGGTATTAGAGATTGCTGATCTTTTAAATTGCATGTTAGGTTTTTCAATTTTCTTGATAAGCAGTAATGAATATGATTATCAAGTTTTTAGAAAAAGGTTCTTTAACAATTTCTGTAAATTAATTTACTCATATAACAAAAATCTAATGGTAAATAACATTTTGCTTCCTGATTAAATAATAGTTGCGCTTTTATGCAACCCAAAAAACATCCGAGACATGAAGATTCTTTTTTCTTACTTTCAGATACATGAAACGGCACATTAAAAATTGAGAAATTCGTAAAACGTAGTAAATCAATAAGTATCATATCGATAGTTGTTTTTTTCCAAGTTTTATTTTAGAGTCAACTTCGAAAAGGTATAATTACCAAAAATACTCATACCCAGCTCTAAATATAGGCGCCACTAAAAAACTTCAGGTGTTGTATCATAAATTCCGACATGAAACCTATTTTTAAATTTCACTGGAACACAAGATGAAAGTAAGCCTTTGTCTTACCGGACTTAGAACTTATCTACTTTTAGAATGTGTTGTGTGCTTGTTCTTAAAATAGACTTTCAGTATCATTTTGTTTGTTGGTATAGATTACTTTTTAATTTATTAAAATATTAATAATATGAATATAACTTTTACTTTTTATCCAAATCGAAATTTCTAATTCTTAATTGCAATTTTCGTAAAAAATAAAGTAAGATTTTTAACTTTTATCTTTTATTCTACATACAACAAAACTAATAGTTAATATTAACTTACTATCTTAGTACCATATTATTTATCTATCTGTAAACTTCACAAGAAACCAATATAAAATTACAATAACAACATCAAACTTTCCCAAATAAGGCACTATTTATGAATCTTCAGCGCAATCATAAAATCACGAATACATCTCCAACCTTTGACCCCCTCTCATCTGGTAATAGCCATATCAACTCACCTCATTGCCTCACCTCGCCCATATCCATCTTACTCGCTAACCAACTCTCCCGAAGGGAAGCCTCTACTTTTACCGTCCCCCTTCGCTAGTTTTGGCGAACGTTAATTAAAGACCAGCGCAAAATGCCGCGCGGCTCTCGAAAAACACGTTAAGTGAATTAAATACACGGGAGAGTCCGCAGAACATGCGTTCACCACACTATATAGGCAAGCGCGAGCCGAAAAAGACGAAAGGCTGGACTACGGCGTTGATCCACTGCACAATGACGTTTGAATGGGATTGAAAGGAGTGATTGAACGGTGTGACGAGCGATCGTAATTCGAGCGGCGATCGATGATGAATACACTGGGATTGAATCTATTGTGCTGCTGTGTAAATGTTTTAGTGTTCTTGGGTTGAACGCTTTTTGTAGATTGGATAATTGCGTTTAAATATTGACAGACGCGAGCTTCTAGGTTTAGACAGGAGGCGCCTGATGACAATATAGGTTTTGTTTCTAGAAAATTTCTTTTTTGAAAACGATATAAGCATTCTTAAAGATTTATCGACGAGCTGATCATTAGCTCGGAAACAAAAAAAAATCCTGAATTTATTAACGAACCGAGCTTTCATAATTGACTATAAATTTCTTTCAGCATTAACGAAATTACGACACGGAGTTATTTGTTCAGCGGTTATTCTCCGCGGCGTGAGGACTGAATTATTGAATACCCGCAGTTCTCGTTTCGGGACACTACTCTCGTCTGCACGGTAGTAGTGGGAGTCGTGCGATGCGTGGAGAATATTAATCCTTACGTGACACAATGAGTTCGAGTTTCGCTTTCGATACGGTAAAGGCGGCGATTTTTTTTTTCGTTTTGCTTCTGGGCTGAGAGAGAATTTCACGTAGCTTCGTGATGTGCTAGTTGTAATGTAATTATTATAGGTAATTTATAATACGCGGATGTGGGGGTTGATGATGAATGTAAGTATAATTCGACATAATTTTTCGATAGTTAATGCGGCTGGAGAAAATGTTGGACGGGTAATTAAAATTTATAAGTGCCAATAAGAAAGCTCTCTAGTTCTTAAGTTAAAAACAAATAAAATCTATAAACCAACAGTTCTAATAGCTTATGGAATAAGTTGTAAGTGTTTGTTTTAATGCAAGGTCGTTTACATGTTTTTTGTCATGTATATTGTTTGTACACGTGTAAAAAATTATCTCAATTCAAAATTGAGAAAAATTATAGTCAGCATAATTTCTCCTTCGCTAACGGAATGTTTCATAAAAACAGCGCCAGAATAGCTATTAAAAACTACTTTTTTTCAAAGCTAAAGGTTCAAATAATTGAATAAAAGATTTGAAAGTTATTAAATCTATTAGAAAGTGATTTGCTAAATCAATTATAATCAATTAGTAAGAATTTTCTAATTTGTTTCAATGCAAATTCTTTTGTTGATTTATATAACTTCAAGCGAGTACTATAAAAACTTCATTTTTCCATTAATTTTCAGTGTTTCCTGTTCAATAATAATAAAAAATTAATAAATCTGTAAAAAACGCAGACATTCATTAATCATCGTATACGTTTCCCTCAAAATTTCTAGTAAAACATAAATTTTAAGAGTAGATTAAAAAATAACTCTTCTAGCCATTCTCAAAACTCGAATATAATTAAAACCTTTTCATCCACAATTCCGTAAATTCGCCAAAATACCACCGAATCCTATCAATAAATATTCATGTTTATTAGTTGATTTACATAACCCCGCAAACTTTTAATGCACTCTCCCTGGCATAACTTAATAACATAGTTTCTATTCCCCCATTTCTTTTCCCGTTAGCGCCCAGCTTAATACCGAATGCTCCCATAGTAAAACTCTTAAACGCGCTGAATTTCATATGTTTTCCCTATCCCGCATTTTCTACTGCCTCATACCGATACCGACTCGTTGGTAATTTTGCGGCTTTCTTGGTAGTGTTAGTGCCACAGGCGCGCGGAACGATGGTTATGAGGAATCGCTTCCTCTCTGCATACGTAATTTTAATGTTTATGTTTATATTTACGTCTCGCTTTCGTTAACGAGAGTGTCAATTATTTCCCATCCTTCCTACGTAATGCGCATCGTAAAAAAAGAATGTCAGAAATGCACATATAATCCAAGACGCTAACTGTACCGAGGCGAGTCAGTTATTTTTATTATCATACATTTGTGCGAATGCATTGCGCAAACGTATCTTTACGATGAGGGACTTGATGTACTACCAAAAACGACACAAGTTTCGACATGTGTTTTTTTACTCTAGTTTACGTGCAATAATACGCGATAAAATGATATTTCTCGGTTAATCATGTCAGGTGAATTTTTACGATATTGTGCGCACGCGGACATTGTAATTACGGAGAATCTTCCCTAACAATTTTATAATTGGCCTCTTCCTAAGTATTCTCGGTAAGCAATTTAGCACGTACTTTGCTTTCTTTCAGGGTAATAATTTTTTTCATTATTCCGCACATGTAGGATATAAATGGATCTAATTGTGATTCTACATCATCATTACTTTTGCCACACTTTCATCCACTTAATCTCTTGTGTACTTGTTAGACTATTAGAGCAACAACTGTATTAACCTTCGCGAAACCATCCCAAAGCCATAAGTATACAATCTTATACTGTTTCCAACGTACACAAGCCAAGAAAGACTCAATTAACCACACTCTTTTATCCGATTTTCACAGCTCACTTCGCAAATTAGATAACTCACCAGCTCTCGCAATTAACCTTCAATATCCTTGGCGCAACCGGGCCGACAACCGGTCAGCCAAAAAACAACCAACCAGCCCACGGTTTGTTTACTCCCGCATCCGAAATAAACAAGCCACTCTCCGAGGACCAACGTCCTCGAGACACTCGGCCCTAATTCTTTATCTGCTCCTTTTTTCCCTCTCGACTTCTCGAATGACGAACGGACCTACCTGCACCGTCGTCGCATCTCTCCGCGGCCTTCTCCAGCGGGAGAAATTACAGCTCCCCGCGGTGCGTAACGCGTGTAATGTGTTTATGTTTCGCGAGAGACGGACTTTCGACGCGCGCCGACGCGGTAATTACGATTATTAAAGCGGGCTGCCCTCATTATCGGGGGTGTCAGGTGCACTTTTAAACGGCATTTTTGCCCGACGTTTTGCAATCGTCGGATTCGTCAGGATGAGTGCAAGCTGAGGGAAGAATGGAGTGTAATTGTATGTTATTTGGGATCGGTTACGAATTAAAAGATTTAATTTTCAGCGAGGGCCGGACGGACGATTCACTTAAATTTTCCCGTCGGAAATTTTCGCAAGCGCACGCGTGCCTGCTGAGCTTGCTGGATCGAGAGAGGCTGGTTGGGTAAGGTGCAGTGTGTGGGTCAGGTGCTTGCCGCGGTGACGATATTCTAATGGAGTGACTAAAACCGATACAATGTCGAGATTTTCATTGTTTATTGTGAGAGGGTTACGAGAAGAATTATGATGCTATCGCATTTCAATGGAGGCAACGTCATCGTTGTAGAACTTGTGAGACGCCATTGCACGTGCGAGAGTGAATGCTTACGGTGATAAGTTGATGGGTGTAATTAAAAAGTGTCTACTTGAGGAGGCTAATGATTGGCTGGTCGAAAATTAAAATATGATTGACGGCTAAGCATTTTGCAGGTTAGTTATTCGGGCGGGATATGTAGTTGCTGGTAATGAATAAGCAATTAATGTGTAAGGTGCAATAACGGAAGTATTAAATGTTTAAACGATACTATATAGATTTTTGTTTGGATAAATTATCTTTTTGTTTTATAAAGTAAGTTTGATCCGTAGTTTATTCGACGTTTTTGAGTGAATTTTAAAATTCAGCTGAAGAATTAATTATGCAGTGTAATTTATCGCACAAAACTTGTTTTAAAATAATTATTATTCACTTGTTCGAATTAATAATCAGTTTTTGATACCTACTAGTAGGTATACTACTAATAGCGCACTGATTGGAAGTTTCAAAGTGTAGTAGTAGCTCCTATTGTAATATTCCATCAGAAGTAATCATCATTAAAGAAGTTAGTACGCACTTTCGCCGCTAGGCGGCGAACGGCACTTTATCGCAAACTTATGTAATAATGACAGATTGAACTTTATGCGTACGGTGCCAATCGCCATAAAATATTGGATATAAATAGAGATATCGGGTATTATTATGAATTACTGTGACAGTGGATATTTTTAGCAATATAATTTCAAAGCGATAATAACGATTTTTGTTTGAGCAAAATAACTTGTAATGAACTTTCACTTTCGATAGATTTTTTCTCGTTAGCTAGGAAATACACTTTGTGGAAGTTATTGAGTATTATGGTATTTATCATTGTCGGGGCCGAGAGAAAAAGGAGCATATATATGGAATTAAATGACTACAATCCAGCGGCAAAATAAATAAAAGAAAATAATCCATTAATACTCTAGGCACTTTGACATTGAGGGATAGAAGCTTTCAAAAGAAAGCAGTAGTCGCATTAAGATCGGATTACGAAGAATCAAAATCGAATAATTTCAATTTAATTAGCAATGCGGGTGCGATTTTTAGCGCGTAAAAAATATGTATTAAACCCACACTTCCATATAACTGTCATAACGAGGACATAAAAAGTCGCGTTTTTCAATGCTATCTCTCTGGAGCGTAACGATGACGTTTTTATGTTTTACTAGAAGCACATTAAACGAACAGCATAAGAAATAAATTTTACAAAAATCATAGCATTGCTCGTATGTTTAAATATCCACAAAAAAATCACTTTGATATTCATACATGAAAACCAAAAACGGCCAACTGATTCTTTATCGTCATAAATAAAAAATTATTTCTTTAAAATATTCCAGTACGGTTGTTTACTCCGTCTCATACATCATTTACATATTTCGCTGTAGTCGCGCTCACATGAACCCACATATACAAACGCAGTTGGGCCAAAATTCGACCAAAAAAAATGGTCCTCTTTTTTTCAACTGGATGTCCTTGCGGACCTTTTAATCCCGGACCTCAGCGCGTATCTACTTTTATCCGCACTCCCGATCTCACTTCCTTTTTAAAATTGATGTATTCTCTGAACGTCAATAATTGATGTTTTTCGCGGAGCCCTCAAGGACAGCGAAGCAGCCCCCCAAAAAAGGTATACCTTCGCTTCTATATTTAGCGCCAAAACCGACACTTTTCAACTCATTTCAAAAGCCTTTACCCACCGCTCCGACCGCCGCTCGAGCTCTAAAGATGCAAGCCTCGTGCGCACGTGCTTGAAACTAATGCATCATAACTCTGATTCCACATTCATAATATGCGCCTTGTTCTCTTTTCGCGCATACTATTATTACATAAACCCATATAACGTATTCTCTTTTGCACTTACATTATGTAAATACATACGTGATTCAATTTCGCCAGTCTATATAGATATTAATTACTATAACCATTATAGACATTTAAAAAAAAAGTCGTACCGTAAAATTGTGCGTACCACGCACTAATATTGAGTTGTCAGATCTTTATCAGCGACTCGCCGTAATTGAATGCTAATCTTAATTGGCCTCTCGCCGTGAAGCCCCGAGATTTTTCGGCCACATATACGCGGCCCTCTCTTGTCTCGTCGAATCTATCGTTATTAGAAGTTTGCCCAAGCCGTTGTCTTCTGTCTCTTGCGCGATTATGCAAAATTGAGGTTAAGAAAGATTAAGCTGTAAAAAAAAAGGAACGAAGCTTGGTCTTGTTTTTAAGTGATTTTTCATGTGTGGACACTGGACAAACGACGAATTGTTGATCAATAGGCAGGCGTATTAGGCAAACTCTCGAGATTACAATAGGATTCCGATCGGACTAATGGCTGTGGATTTCCTTGAATATTTATATCTTCCCTGGCTTCCTCTGCGCAATCGGCAAAGGTCGCCAGCACGAAACAGATACATATAACGTTATATATAGCCCAAGATCGCTCATATAGAGGCACGAGTTGCGCAAGCCGGCATTCAGCGCGCGTAAAAAGTATAAAACATATTTTTATTAACCGCAGCGCCGCTCGCGTATTTATATACCGCGCGCAGTAGCAGCCCCATGATTAAGCGATTAAAAATGTCAACGGCAATTATATGAAAGGCTCCGATTTTTAATCGGAAGTTGACTCGGAGAATAAGACGAAGCGGGCTGGATCGTTTTGAAATAATACGGTTTCGCCTGAGTGCCGCGAGTGCCGCGATAAGAAGCTTATGCCCCGGGTGAAAGGCTTTTAAAAGCCCATTTTTCAAACTTTTCATCTGCCCGATGGATTTTCTTTGAACGTACGTCGGACGCCTGACAGCGTGTATTTAACCCTTCTGCTCATGCGCGGCATAAAGGAGAGGGATTTTTTTTGTCTCACGGAAGCAGAGTCGATATTATTATAATACAAAAAGTCGTGCATTGCCGCCAGAGCCGGTGGAGCAATAATTATTAACTAGATTTTTCTCGGAGCTTGTAGCGCTGTCTAGTTTTGTTCCAACGCAATCTTTTTATATACGACGGGGGGATTAGAAAAAATACGTGATTGAAAATTTAATAAATAACTATATTCAAATGTGTGTGTACGTGATCGTGTGAAAGAAAAAATGAAGTTCGTTATTAGCGTAAAATGCTTTTAACCTTCCGTCAGATACACGTCATAATAAAATGAAAAAATGGTCTCGCAGCTTACTCCAAGGTTTCTACAACTCATTTAATTGCAACGCGATCATCAAAATTACATAATTATCCGCTCGAATCAGAGAATACACACGGCGCGAGAAACACATTAGGCGCGTATCTCTAAATATACATTTCCCAATGGTATATAATAGTGTATCATAAGTGGAACGAAAAAAGAAGCTTGTAAAAATTGCTATATACTAAAAATTCGATTTCATATTACTCCATCCAGTGACATACAATCGGATGATAGGTCTCATTTTACTGTATAGATTATACATTGAAACATAATAGGTCAATTATTGCGGCATTACCTATCCCTAGCGTAATATTTATTCAAAAGCATGAAATTGTCGCCGGCGCCAATTGAGAAACAATTTTCCCCCGCGCTTCCACAAAAGCGAAGGAAATTATAAATCAGTATACCTTATCCAAGACCATAGATTCTTCACTCTTCAAACAACGAGAGTTTGCATCATTGTTATATACCATCGACCTAACGTCATCGGAAACTTCACACCTCAGACTTTCGCCCGATGCACTGTTTACATACATTCCCAGCCGAGTGTGCCAATAGCTAATACCCAGCTGTTAAAGGCTCGGCGAAAGAGTGACAAAAGCCAACCCCACCCACAGAACCATAATTCATTCAACTTGCGCATCGCGCTCTCGTTGGAGCGACGGATAAAAATGAGAAAGCGGCTCGACCGGCAAGTGTGGCTTATAATGGGATGTATATGCGCTGAGAGCGCGTGAAACGCTTCGATAAGGGGGAGGTGAAAAATGTAAACAGGATTTAAATGGCCGGTTTGGGAATCGCTTAATGCGCGGTTAATCATTATTGTGCGCTCGCACGGGATTCCGATTCGATCGGGAGATTTTTTTGTCGGTAAACAAATTATGTAAAATAAGAGCAGAGATAAAAAGTGTACGGATGGCTTTTACACGGGGGAGAAATGTGAAAGGCATTTTCCGGCGGATTAATTCGTTAAATCGACGGGGCCTTCTTTGAATGTGAAAGTAATTGCCGAAATCTGGTTTCTAACAATCAAAAGCGATCGTCACTTTGTCGATATAATTCATCGAGCGCGTAGAGGAATGCGCGCTATTTTTTTCATCGCGATTTACATATTCTTCCTGACAATGCGAAAGTGAAGGTACGCAAATGATTTGCGAAATCCTCGAATGCGTTTCGAGCTTTGATTGACGCGAGTCTAAATCGCTGGCCCGACAACAGTCGGATTAACTCGCTCGGAGATTTTTTCTTGTTGTCTTTTCGAGGAAAAAAAAATTGTATGTCAGCACGTTCTACTTTGGATTAAACTCTTCTAGTGTACATTGAGCGATCTCAATGGAATCCGTAGTAAAAAAAAAGAGAATTATGCGTTTGAAACTTGGAGGACCATCATTACGTACTTGAGCAACGAAAATATTCGATCATCAAAACACTCGCTTATGAATAATTTGCATTATGATATTATGACAATTTGCTTTACGCAATAATCGTGCCTCCGGACGAAATTTTGAAATTCTATATTTACTTTATACTAGCGTGTAACCAAAAGCAAAACAAGAGTTCGCTCGTCGATTTAAATCGATTTCAGCCGCCGATGGCTTTAAGTAGTACTAATGTAGGTGATCGCCGAGTGGGTACTTCCAAAAAAAAATTAATTGAATTATATCGCGGCGTAACCGTGTTGTAATAGTTCGCAGCCGAAAATTGATTTCGTAGTCTCGGACGCGCATGTAGATATACTTCTAAAACAGTGAGTCATCGTGTACGAGCCATCTGCGTGACAACGTATCGGTATAACAGAATCGAGTGAAAAAATCTTGCTCGAGTAATCATCCGCTGCTCTTCCCTATCCGTGAAGTAATCCAATTATTAAAAAAAAAGAAAAAAATCGACAGCTTTTTTGTTTTTGACCTAACGTCCCCATCAATATTCATGTATATATCTCCTATACACCATCCGTTACATAAACACTCTTCCTCTCAATTTCGGTAAGAACATCTCCCGTTTGACAGCTCGTCATCTAACGCCCGAAGACATTCCGTTATTTTCCATATCAAGAAACATCTCTCTCTCTCTCTATCAAACCGCTGCGCTCCCCGCCGCTTTGCATACATCAAAATCCCGGCTTTTACGCAATGCCCGCTGCTCGCATCAAAACAAAAAATCCAGCTGACACAGCGCGCATAATACCCAGCGCTAACTAGACGATATTCAAATCGTAGTTTCGAAACGTCGCCGCGACGAACAATGCGTATATACACACGCGTCGATAAAAGGACAAAAAAAGCGAGAAGCGCCAGCGTCACTTTTAAATCCGCTGCTGGCTGCGCGAGGCGTGGGCAGCTGGCTCTTCTGTATTTTATACCTATAGGTATATATATATAGCACACATCCTTATGGTTCTAGGAGAGGTGAGACTATGAGTTGCATAAGATAAGTAGTGGGTGAGCGTGGGAGATTAGTCAGGGTGGTCCAGGACGTTTCGAAAGGACGGATCTAAGTGGTGAAGAAGATGAGGCATGCGCGGGATGATAATTTTCATAGAAATGTTTTTGGGTTAATCGAGGATATTTATCATAGTACGGCCCTGGGACGGGCTTCTAAGGCTGGCGCAAGGCCGTTCCCAAAATTTTGAGTACGAGAGAGTTGTTTTGATTGTCGTTGGGCAAGCCGATGGTTTGACATTGTCCGGTATTTTTGAGAAGGGGGTAATAAATGTTTTTACGGTCATTTTTATGCGAGCCGCGCGGTGGCTTAGAAATTTAGGCGGCCTGGGTGGATGTACGTTGCACAACGCATTATGCGAGTAAACGTCGTTGGTATTAACCTGCAGATTATCCTATTTTCGATTTTTTTCCGAGTTAAAAGGGAGTAATTTTCCGAATTTTTAGTGAATATACCGGGACGGTAGTTGTAAAGTTTTAGTGCGTTTAAAGTTGAATTGAAAGATTTATTCTAATATGAACTGAAGGTATAATCTTGTGTGTGTAATTAAAGAGTAGTTGTTATTTACTCTTATTTATGTAAGTTAAGAAACTGTATGTTTCAAAGATTTGCTTTCGAATTAGATATTTTGCAAACTATCACGAAGGGTGTTGAAAGACTAAAGAAATTACAAAATCAGATTGCGATAGGATTTTTTTTCAAATTTAATTAGCCGGAAAAAGTATCTATTGTAATTAAATTTTGGCAATATCGACGCTTCCATTTTCACTAACATCAAAGCCTAATCCGACCACCAAACTTACTGCAGTCTAATTTTGGCAATTCTCATAACAGACCCAATCACCATATTTCGTAACAATCAGCAACTCCTACATTCATCACTTTCGACTCGCCAAAAGCCACCGATCAGACTTCAGTCCATCTTCACAACAATCAACAAACAAACCATCGCCCCCTCATAAACCCACGTCACCTCCAAAATCCCCAAACACCCATTACGAAAACACCAACTCCCACAGCTCTTGACCACCCCGCACAGTCCCTAGCCCGCGGGTGCAATCGAACCTCCACAAAATCGCGTGTCCATCGATGTCGCAAAGCCGCCGTGAGCGCCGCGCGCTCGACTAATGGCCTGCGCGCGTACGTGCGCGGGCATCCAGAATGGAGAGCCGCGCCGGGGAATATGTCAAGCGGATCGTCACGACCGGCTCGGCGTAACCGCGACGAGAGCGAGCTGAGCGATTGATTAGCCGAGAGCGAGAGAGTTAGAGTGAGAGAGAGATAAGGGAAGATAGAGGGGGGAGTTTCGAAAACACTTTTCGCCTTAAGGATGCTAGCATGTAATAGACGCTGACAGAGAGATGGAGGTTTAATAATAATATAAGGAGAGCATCGGATGGTGGGGGGAGAGGTTTTATTTTTAGTGAAAATTGTGCTGGCTGGTGATAATGCGGGATAGATTGAGGATTTTTTTTATAGCTGGAAAGCAGGTAGGATGTCGGTAATTTTATTTTTTGCGATATGCGGAGTATGTAATATGGAGATATTCGATTTTTTATTCGAGAGATTCGATAAAAGCGGATGCCGATACTTTGGCTAACGCGACGTGAAAACTTAAAGAGCCGAGAAAAAAAACGCAATCGCGCTATAAGAGCGTATCTATCTAGAGCGAAGTAGATAATAGGCGTGTCCGGTCAGACGGGTGAGATGAGTACACACATGCTCGCCATGAAATTCAGGGATTCCGTCGAGCTTTCTCCGGTCGGATTAGCGAAAAACACTTTGCGCCTCGAATTTCACCGAATTCTTTCCGCGCAAAATTTATTGGCCATAAATATTTATCGGCTTTCAATAAAAAGTGCATTACTCGCGCGAAATTTGTTTTCTCCCCCCCAAGCTGTGCACACAACCTCCCCAACAAAACATCGCATTTGTCATTCGCCTGACATCGTTCGGCACGTGCTTACGTGCAGCTCGCGTATCCAGTGCAGAAGCGCATCAAATGAATAGTTCGGCGCGCAGCTGGCCGACCCGAGATGCCCAAAAGTGGCTGTGGAAGAAACCCGTCCGCCAAGCGAATCTGGAGAGGCTCAAGCGCGCGCCGATCGTCTTCGCATTTCGCTTAAATGCAGATGGCGAAACGATCGCTGTTATATAACGGATTAAGATTCACTTTTTTTTCTCCTCGCCGATAAAATTGGCAGCGTTTCAAAAGTCTGGCGAAAAAGTATACACAGTGTCTGGGTTAACCAGCGACGCGTCGCGACTGTTATATATCTAACACCAAGATTTCACCGAAATGATTTTTTTTCTTCCAGCCGATCGACTTCTGATCGATACATAAATCCAGCGCCTAATGAAGATGGAAAGTCGAGCCCCGCCGTTGACGTGATTGAATTTCGCTCAGCCTCTAATTCGCCATTAGCGGCGTGAATCACGCCTTCGCCTCGCTATTCTCGGAAAGAAATCACAGACGGAGTCAAAACTATCCTGCGAGCGCAGTTAAACTAATTAAGAATAAATTGCCACCTCTCCAGCGTATCAAGGCTCTCTCGTTAGATCGAAAATCCGCGCTTTCGCATCCTCGATTTCGAATCCTCTTCCTTTCCAAAAATCTCCGCTCCAGTTTTGCCGCGCCGTTTGAGCAACGCGACACTTTCACTCTGTCAAACGTTACCTCGCTGCCTGTATACAAAGATTCGTCACGGATAACGTTTTTTTTTCAAACGCGAGATTATATTTTGCTTCTATGGTGGATATATTCAAATGAAGCGCTTTGATGCTTGGAGCGTGAAATTTCTTTTGCGGAGTGGCTTAGGGGTATACAAGTGAGGCTGACCTCCGTTTCGGCTGGTTTGCCGAGTTAAGGAGTACAATTTGGATAATTAGTAGGAGTGAGTTCCGTGTGTTCAAGGAGCGCCTAGACTGCTAATGATACTCGAGTAAGAATACTTTTAATCTAGGTCTAGCGGCGGATAAAGGAGCGGGGAAATAGCTGCATAGTCAGGTGGTTGTGTTTGGGGATAAAAATAAACGTCTGTTTGTGCTTTTTTACGCGTTTTTAATGACGCGAGTATTTTTTTCCACTTCTCATCTATTTTTCGCACGTTAATTACACGGCCTTAAGCGCCCGGTAGTTTAACGAATGGTGCAATTTAAATAGTAATTGCGTCTGCCTTAATGCAATCGAATTCAATTTATAAATAGAACTCAAAACCGATCTGAATTCAATTTGAATAGAAATTTCGGATTCCCGATTCTTCTTCCGCGTGCTGATTTCGCATCGGTTTCGACTTATCCGCCGATCGCTAGGGGCCCCGCGGTATTAGAAATTCCGAATAAGGCTCGAGAGCAATTATATAAATCAAATCTCGTTTATAACGATTATCGAGTCCCATTAGAGCGAATCCCATTTATCCGGCAATAATATAAAGCGATCTTATTAAGCCTACCGACTTATCTTCTTTATCAATTTACCCCGCCCTGCATTATTCATTTTCCAAACGCCAAAAAATTTATCATCCGAACTTAAGTAAGCACCCAATGTAACCCGATATTATACCTGCCTATTTAAAATTCGATAAGTATATCACACGTGCTTTCGATCCGCACCTGATATCACACCAACGACAATAGTAGAATCCTTTGTTCTAAGAGATTATGTCATTGCATAGCGACCGGCGCGAAAAACCGGGGCTGATATTATGTGCAAAGTTGCGCGCGCGCGCGAGCGGTGAGGTAATACGGTAATCATTGCGATCGACGCTTGCGCGCGCGTGGAGGAAACGCAGCGGGTTTAAATTGAAAATTAAGGGATCCGCAGCACGCGGATGCAGATTTCGGTCGGGGTGTGTAAGAGTTTGAGCCGGTGGATGAAGGAGCTGGCTCGCGCCGCGGCTCTAATAATATAGGTGAGCGAGGATTCCCACGGGATGGTCCGGAGGTGCACTCGGGAGAGTGAAAACTGGCGCGATTTGCGTCATTTTCCTTGCGAGCCGGGATTTTGTTGGGTTTGGAGGAGAAAAAAGTTGGAGTTATGAGGGGAGCGGTCAGTATCTGAGGTAAATGTGGGTACGAGTGGGTTTGGTGGGTTGGAGGAAGTATACTGGTAGAGGTTTTGCTGTGTGATTTCAGAGTTAATACGTGTAATTCGCTACTTTATAACTTTGAATATTTATAAACATTTTATTCATATAGTATTTAAGGGATATTTATAATTTAACTATATTTGTATACGATATAATGTAATGGTTAAGAAGATCAAATACACAATGTTATTTAATAGAAAATAAAAAAAGTAAAAATAATTAATTTCTATTTTAAAATTTTTTACAAAACTATATTATATATTTTTTATAAAAAATGAAGATTAAAAAAATTTATATTGATTTACGAGTCAAAATGGCAAGGTAGCAGCGTGATTTAAAATCAGACATTATACCGCCAAAATCTGATTAAATCATTGGGCACAAACTTGCGCAATAGGGTGAGCCTTTATGCAAAATTTACATATTATTATCTTGATAAGAAATTGAAAAAATGATTTATTATGAATCCCACTTTTGAAAATACTTAAAATAGTACATTTTTCATTTTGTTATTAAAAATTATTTAAGTATTTTAAACGAATTTTTTATTATAATATATAATGTGCTTATTAATCTTAAATTATGATAGTCTAGACAATGCTCACAAAAATCGTATTAAAAAATATATGCAGAGTGATTATATTGTAAAGACGTTAGTTAACGTTTAACTTTTCTTATCTTAAAAATACGTTAGTTAACTATTCAATAAAAAGACTATCTTTCTATTAAATTATTTTCCAAGTTAAATGATCTTTTAATTTCGCTTGAAGAAGCACTTCTTTATCAAGGTCACCGATGTTCTTTGCAAGATTACGTTAACTTTTGCAACGAAAGATAAACATTTTGTAACCAATCTAATCATCCCTCCTCACTTACTCTCAATGTTCATGTGCTACTTAATAATGCTGATATTAGTAATGCGTGATTTCTTCTACAATGTAGATGTCGTGAATTCTTTATTTTTTCAATATACGTTTTTTAAGTTTTATAGTCTGTGATATATGATTGATTAATTTTTAAATCTAAGTACATTTCTTTATATGTATATTTTAAGTTATTTCGGACTGATTGAGGTATAACAAAGTTACAATACATCAAATAATACGTCTTAAATTTTATTTCTCACATCATTTGGACATAATATTTTAACAAAACTATCCCATGTTACATTTCCTGAATAAAAATGTTTAATACTGTAATAGGTTTCATATAATTTCATACATATAATTCGAAACATTCAGTAAAGCAATGTTTAATCGTTTGTAATCGCTTTATTTTCAAGTCTAAAATAGTTATTGATACGTTATTTATAAGATGGGAAAATTCGTATTGCGCATAATTTTATTTTAGTTGACAGCTTAGTTATAAAGATTGCATGTGAATTTTTATAATAAATGTAAAAAATATTCAAAAATGCATATGATCATTTTCAAAGTTTCTTTGTAAAACTTTTTCTGTTCTGCATAAACATCAGTAATCTACTAATAATCTTTTGTTATATAATTCACAGATGAATCTCTTTTTTTCAGAATGTCATCAAAAAATTGGCCAACAGCAATTAGTATTATTATTTTATTTTGTTTATGTGTTAATGGTTTCTCGCAAGAAATTCGTAGCTTTCAACAAAAGGAAAATTTTCATAATAAAAAATTAGTATTTGATCATTGGCCTATTAAATTTCAATCCTTAGTATACGCTATATGTGACAACAACAATTACTCATCGAATTTGGATTGTACAGTCATACTAAAATCTTTTTCTGATGGAAAAACGGTGCATAAGAAAACTTGCAAAATTCAATACAAAACCGATAACAGCACAGTTATCAAAAAGGATGAATTTCAATTAAAGTTATTATATAGTGACCAAGTGTTGTTTATGTGGTCTGTTTTGGAAAACAATAAAGATTATTCAAGACCTTCAGTACAGTATGCAATTTTAAAAATTATAGACATGTGTAGCTGCAAAGCTGTTGAATCAACAATCAAACAAGAGATTATGAAACAATCGATCCCTGATATTCATGATTTCATTATAGTGCCTTACATTGACACCTTCGATGTTTTCTTCAACAATGGAAGTTTATGTGGTAGTAAAATGTGCGGTCAAACTTATAACATAAATGCAAAAATCGTGAATGGCCCAGTTGCTTCTTACCTCCCTCGTGAATTTTTTAAAGAAGTTACATTAGTGTATCCTGCAGATTCTAAATCTTCTGTAATGGGACATTTTCTTATTTCAACTAAGTTGCGTCTTGTCAGTTCACACTATGGAGAAGTTAAAGACTTAATGGACGTTGAAGACCTTTTATTACATACCAAGACTTTTTCTTCTGATAATGGGTACTTGGGTGAGCATTATAATAATTGAAAATATAACCATATCAAATAAAGATATTATTATGAGATTTATTTATAAAATTTGCATAAATTTGTAGGATTCTGCTCGGTTTCAATTTATACTAAGATGCAGATCAATTGCTCGCAATTTAATAAACAGGGCAAAAAAATAATTATGGGCTCGATCATTGATTTAGACTATACATCTGGAGTTTGGATGGCCATGTATAACCTTGAAAATGGTGGTTTTCTATTATTGACTAGTCAATGCAACGAAGAAATTTGGTGCAATGAAAATTTTGATAAAGTTAATTTTTACGTAACTAAAATAAACAAAAAAGGTAGCATTGAGAATTTTTATAGATTTTCTGATGTTGACTGCAATTACGTTCAAAATATTAAAATAAATATTAATAAAAGAAACAATGGTGACGTATGCATTGTCTTTGCTTGTTATATGGAACAAAGTGAAGTAAGAGACTCATATCTAAATTTGAAATCTATTTGTATAAATTATTAGATAGTTAATGAAGATTTGATAGTTAAAAAAAATGTAGTTTAAATTAAAATTTATAAGCTAAGTGTTAAATAATTCAGAAAATCATTAGTTTAAAATTCGAATCTGTTTCGCAAGTGTTATTAATATATATAAATGTTGCAGTTCTCCATAATAAAATCAGTATTATAATAGGTTAACAAGTGTTCATAAAAAATTGTGTTGTTCACACAAAAAAAGAACTAAGTAAAGTTTCGGCTATTCTTTAGGAATTCATTATATCTACAGATTTTTTGTACAGATCTTTTTCAAATAAATAATATGATAAATTGATAATATTATGATTTTTTATTTGTCGCTATTTCTAATGAAGAAATGTATATTTTGAATTTACATTTTTAATTTCTGATAAAGTCTCAATCATTTTGTACTTTTGTGGGATGTTCACAAAACAAGTTGTTGCGGAAAAATGTGGAAAACATTATTAGACTTTATAAGTAGTGATAGCTTAATATTTATGACAATACTCGTTAAAAGTTTACTAAACTAATGTTTCATATTTATATCATTATATTTACATTTGCAAAAAGTGTAAATGTTTGCTATCAAAATATTTAAGATTTATTATGATTGCTAGAACTGTTTATTTTTTATGTATTATATTTTTACGACTATACAAATGTAGAAATCTATAATATTTGTTAAATTTATTATTAATTTATGGAAAATTATATACAATGTTGTATTATTTTATTCGTAGTTAATTTTCTTACAAACAGAATAAAGATTTTCTTACCCCCACTCTGTACACTTGATTGTGTCTTATTTTTTATATCAATTTCTTATAACCTTTTATCTTCTCAGAGTTGTGGGCTCACGAAATCCATAGATATTACTTATTTTGCTCTGAACAAGTTCAGTGAATAGTAACTTTTATACTTTCGGCTATATAAATGTTAATTTCGTAAAGATAAATCATTAAATAATGTTAAATTTAAATTAAGTTGAAAAAGAAGTGATATTGTTTTTATCAGAATTGCAAATAGATTAATAAAATACGTTGAAGTTTAATTATAAAAATATTGAAAACCAAAATTCTGTTTCATATCGTTTGTGTTTTATTTATTCAAGTTCTTTGGGTACCTGTGACCTCAATGATAAATTAGTATATATTAACAAACTGTATTTTATTAAAAAATCTTTGTGTAAAATAAACAGTTACTTTGCAACTTACAATTTCTTTATTTTTAATTTAGTTTTGTAGATATTTGCAGCACGTTTTGAAATATTCTAAGTTAAAATATACTAATTTTAGGAAATTCCTTTATGGATGTGTATGACTTTTTGTGGATATATATGTGTTTGTGCGTAGATATAATCTCTGTTTTAAAATAAATAGTTTTTTTTATCGTTCTCAGTAAAAAGCCAGACCACGCTAAACCGCCGACGAACATATTATCATTCTCAAGACTATAGTTATCATTGTTTTATCAGTAGTTTCAGAAGTACATTCAAAGGTTATTCGAACTTTTCAAAAACATTAGATATTTCAAAAAAAGGAAATAATTTTAAGCTGATATCAAACTGCTTTAGAAATGACCGGCTCACGTGAGAATCGTTTCTTTTACACTCCGTATAAAGAGGCCTACTGGAACCCTAAAAAAATATGCGATGTCATTGCGGAGACTTATATGCCCGGGTAAATATAACTTACAAAAGCACTTGTAAGCCTACCAACTAAAAAGAAAGTTGTATGATTAGGTGCAACTTTATAGTGATAAATTTGGGTGTCAATAAAGCTACCTTAATGGGACTAGATCGGGAAAAAGTCAATTGGTAAGATTGTAATATATTTCTCTGCATTCGAATAATCGTTTAGTTCAATAACGAATTCAAAAACATCAAGGTTCTATTGCTATGTAAAAAGAGGTGATGGACTGGATCATTTTCAACAACATAAACATCTACGAAAGGAGTTTTAATACCATTTTTCGCAGCAAGGATTTTCTGCAACAGGTTGGTGCAAAACTATCTGTGAAGCTAATATTAAAAACAAGCGAATCAATAAAGAAAAGTCTTTCCTATCTAAGAAAAAAATCTAGCACTTTATTGTGCACTCTTGTTTGTGCTTACCAGTGTTGATGAAAATATAAAGGATCTAATCTGTTTTTTTTTCAGAATTTTCGAATTTTATTCAAGATTTTTAATTTAACATTTTTAATTAGACTGTAAAAACAGCATTGTCAACTAACAAATAACTATACTTAATATTGTATAATGTCTTTACAAAATAATTGTCCTAATTTTCGTATTTTTGGTTTTTGTTTGCTTTATATTTCGACGCATACATAAATTTGACTCTTATTTATAATAAAATTTGAAAGAAAAAATAAGTTTTCTTTACTTTTAATATTTATACATAGCAGATAATATTCGAAGTTCTTTAGAATAGATTATAAGAAGTTGTTAGTCAACATTGTTTCTCTTTTTTTACTCTTCACAGTCATAATTATCAGCGCCTATCCGTATCATTCAGAGTTTAAAAATACCGCGACAACGTTTGAAATTGTTGGAGTGGTTACAGTTGGATTATGTTGGAGTAATTTTTAAAGTTTTTGGACAAATAGATTTAAAATAAATAATAGTGCTGAAGATAAAAAGAAAGTATTTAAAATAGTACATTTTTGTTTTCAAGATTGTGAAAAACAAATACATAAAAAACCACTCGTTGTTAATATGTTTTTCCTGAAAGAAACAAATATCATATTTTTTATTTTTCTTTATATCCAAGCAGACGCTAGAAAGAAAGTAATACCAAGCTTTACAAAACATATGTCTAATTATGAAAAGGATCTTACTTTGGATTACTCATTTGAAGAAAATCTTAAATTTTTCTATTTGTACTGTGAAAGATTTGAAGACGTGCCAAATATAGACATGCCAAAAAAACACAAATGTACAATGACTCTGAAAATTTCGGGTCCTGATCCAAGCGAAAAAACCTGTTATATAGATATACCCATTAAAAGACAGTACGGAATCTTCAACCGCAAATATACCCTAAGTTTTTTCGATAATGACCAAATCATTTTCGCCTGGAAGGAGGGTGAAATAAGGAACGGAAGTTTTGTCAAAAAGCAACATCGCTTTAATTTAAAAAACATGAATTACTATACAGAATTAATAAGAGTTCGAGTTTATCATATGCCATCTTGTAAATTTCAAGGAACCAATATCACAGCCGATGAGCGAGACATTTACGTACAATATGACCATAAATTCAATAATTTAAATATTGTTCCTTATGAAAACAGTACCTTTGATTTATTCTTCCGAAATAAAGAGTTGTGTGGTGAAGATCGAAGGTGTCGTATAAGTTACAGCTCTAAAGATAAGAAATTCGATGAATATCCAGGTAAATTTACAATAATGAAACTAAAGCTTTGAATCAGTATCATGAATACTTAATAATAACTTATAACAATATGTTATTCTTCATATTTTACATTATTTTCTTCTTATTCACAGTTCCATGGTTGCCCATCGACTACGATTCCACAGCTGAAATATATCCTATTTTCTTAAGAAATACCACAGCAATTAATACCATTTCGACAGTCAAAGGTTACGTAGTGAACACAAGATTTCTTAACGAAGCCGTTGTTAGTCTTATGGATCCTAATGCAAACATCTTGTTCAGTCTCGAATATTCTTGGTCTATGTTCGAAGTTTCCACTCGAGTATCGAACCTAGCTACCTCAAGCCATCAGGTTACTTTTGGTTTGTGCCGGCAAGAGATGTTTGTGCCAAGTGTGGATTGTTCGCTATTCGACAGTGAGGGTAAAGCAACTTTGGGTGTTAATATTGAGCTAGAAAGCAGCGAAGTGGAGATGATGAAGATGCGGAATCTTCCGGGAGGAGGTTACGCTATTTTAATGAAATATGTTAATAATAATGATACATTGCCGGATTATGTCGTACTGAAGATAAGCTTAGAAGGCAAAGTGGAGGATATTTACCAGATCAGGGATGTTGAGTGTACGATGGACGAAGTCAGGTTGGATATGGACTTTTATGAGAGGGAAGGCTTTGATTATTGTTATTATATTGCTTGTATTTCGCCTAGTACTTGGGGATCGCGCGAGATCGAGCACAGGTTGCAATTTTTTCACGAGTGTCGGTCTATTGCAAATGTAACGACTATTATTTAAATAGCTTAGCGTATAATGTTAATTATAAAAGTTAAATTAAGTTAATCATATTTTATAAGTTTATATTAAGAAAAATAGTATAGTAAATATTATATGATGCAGAAAATCTGTGACATCTTCGAAAAATAAAAAGAATTACTGTTTCAAATCAAAATTAATTAT
>JAPYZB010002543.1:0-11758 GCA_030522745.1 Eupelmus kiefferi
AAACTTTCATTCAATTGATAACTACCATTTAATTATTAATTATTTCCACTATTTTTGTAGTTAACTACAAAAATGTAATTAATTAATCGGAACCCTGACTGAAATACATTTATAAACATTTAGCTACAAATGCAAATTTAAATAAATACTAACTAATTCAACGTACAATTTTTAAAAACTAAAATTTCTTTAAACAGAGTTGACATGATCTTTTAATTAGTTTTATTTAACTTTTATCAAAAACATTGTATTAAAGAATATTGCGGCAAGTATATAATTAAATTGTTTACCATGTTCAAAGATAAGTCTACATAATTAATATTACATTAATATAATTGTTATAAAGAGATGAAGATCTTTTGTATAACGAATGTTTCACAAGATCGTTTGTAAGAACAAATTTTCCGACGAATGAATTTTTTAGAAAAATGAAAATATCTTATAAAATATTAAGAGTGTGTTTAGAAAGCAATATAGATTTTTCATGGACATGGATGAAAATATGACAAAATATTCAACATTAAATATTAGTAAGATTACTGTTATATCAAAATTGGCAATTTAAAGACATCTAATAGCTTAAAGGCTAATAATTTATAAGATACTTAAAATAATAACATTGAAATAGGTTATAAAAAAAACTGTCGCAAACGCCGACATCGATATAGATATACCTGGCAAATAGCCGCATGAGTGCCGACATTGGTATAGTAATAGTAGTCCAGGCTACATTGTTAGAAATGTTTCTAATCTTAATGCATTATTTATATGCTGTATGAAGCTAAAATTAGATTATGGTAAATAAATCGGATATTAATAGAAATGTATAACAGTGTTAATAAAAATTTCTCATACTAGTAAAGCTTTTTAATTTGACTAGCTGTGTAATAATTTTAATATATAGAGCCGCGAGGGCTCATGGGTGAGGACTCGGACTTTTAACTAGAAGGTCCCGTGTTCAAATCCCGGCTAGGTATCTCTGACTTTTTTTTAGCAAGTAAAGATTGCTTATGTGCCTCTACTGTCGTTCTGATGGTTCGGATTCCATCTAAAACTGTAGGGCCAGCTGGGATGCGTATGCGTTCGGTTGCTTAAATAAGTGAACAAGAGGTATACGCATCCCATCTATAGCGACACACAACACAGCGACAATAGTAAACACGCACACTCAAAGAATACGAGTATGAATAGCGGGACCGCTCAGGCAGCTAGTGGACGCCTCTCGGTGTCGAAAACAGAGGCGCAGATTTTCTAACTAGGGGTATCCGCAGAGCTCACTCTGTTAGTAAACGCTGAGATGGTGTCGAAAAACAGAGGTACCAAGGGCATCACGCAGGTGGAGCCCCTTGTACAGAGCGGCTTGCAAAAGTACCCATCGTTCTCTCGACAGTTCATATAGTAAAAGCCGAATAAGCTCTTAAACGAGCTTGAGTAGGCTATAATATAAAAAAATTTAATATTAATTAATTCTTGAAATGCTCTAAGAGTGTGTCCGATCGTCGAGCTATCACCAGAGTAAACCTAGAGCGCCGAAAAGTACTCTCGAAGCAGTTCTCGATCGACGAAAAATGCTCTCAGATTGGATCTCGATCGTCGAGATTTACTCCCACAGTTTTTTACGATCATCAAAAAATGCTCCAAGAATGGTTTTCGATCGTCGAGGCATGCTCACGTAGTAGATCTCGATCGTCGAGATTTACTCCCGCTGTTTTTCACGATCATCGAGAAATACTTTGAGAGTGGTTTTCGATCGTCGAGGAATGCTCTAAGAGTAGATATCGATCTTCGAGATTTATTCCCGCAGTTTTTCATGATCATCAAGACATACTCTAAAAGTGGGTTCCGAACGTCCAATTATACTGCAAAGTGAACCTCGAGCGTCGAAAAGTACTCTCGGAGCACTTCTCGATCGTCGAGTAATGCTGTCGGAGTGGATCTCGATCGTCGATATTTACTCCCGCAGTTTTTTGCGATAATCGAGAAATACTCTAAGAGTGTATTTCGATCGTCGAGTTATATTCTGGAGCGATCCTCGAGCGCCAAAAAGTATTCTCGGTGCAGTTGTCGATCGTCGACGAATGCTCACGGAGTAGATCTTGATCGTCGAGATTTACTCCCGCAGTTTTTCTCGATCATCGACATTTACTCTGAAAGTGTTTTTCTATCGTCAAGGAATGCTCTGGGAGTGGATTTTGATCGTCGAGAGTTACTCCCGCAGTTTCTGTCGATCATCGAGAAATGCTCTAGGAGTGGATTTCGATTGTCGAGTTATAATATATAGTAATAGTATTCTAGGCTACATTGTTAGATATGTTTTTAATCTTGATGCATTATTTATATACTGTATGAAGCTAAAACCAAATTTTGATAAATGAATCGGATATGAATAGAAATGTATATACGTTTTAATAAAAATTTTCGATTCTAGTACAGATTTTTAATTTTAATAGTTGTGTAATAATTTTAATATACATTATGAATTCATTTCTGGAAAGATTCCTGTAAGGTTACATTTAATCTTCCTGAAAGGTTTCAAAGTGAACTTATTGAAACTTTTATTTAGGTTACAGTGGTCAATTCGGTAAGCTTCTAGGAAGCAAATATTGTAAGCTTCTAGAAATCTTTCCGAATTTCTTTGTGCAATCTTCCACCAAAAATTGCAAAAAGATTCGATGGAATATTCCATGGAAGGTTAGCGGAAGATTCCTGGTAGCTTACGTGTAAGCTTTCTGGGAAGATTCCTGTAATGTTACATGCGATCTTCCTGGTAGCTTCCTGAAAGGTTCCGTTTAATATTCAAATTTGGTAAAATTCCGGGAAGCTTTCTGGGAAGATTTTCATGTAAACTTTCTAAAACTTTCGTTTAGGTTACAGGAAGCTTATGGGAAGCTTACATTGGAAGCTTTTTTGAATCTTTCGTTGAGAAGCTTCCGAAACTTTCGTTGCTATGTGTAAATAATCTCACACTATACACATCAATTTCTTTCAAACTATTTATTCAGAAATTCGCACGATCTCAATAAACAGTAAAATCGATTAACAAATCTTTCAAAATCTCTTTTGAATAGTGATATTATACGCAGATATGATCAAATTAAACAATCGTACAATACAAAGCCTTCGACAAATTCTATATAAATTTTGTATTAAAAAGTAAATTCAAAATTTAATGTCAAAATTGAGTAATCAGATACACTTCTAAAATAAAATATTTAGATTAGTCAAAAAAATACAACACGGTCTAACACACGGTTGAATATACTGTTTAATACACAGTACCACGGCTCTCTAACAACTGGGGATCCTACATATTTTATATCCTTACTTCTGTTATCCCCTCTTCTTGATTTTCCTAAAAACAATAGATTTTGCTGCTCGCGTTCGTTGCCCCGCGATCACGCAGGATCGGTTACGTATCAACGTGATTGAATGTTTATGTTAGCCGAACTTTCGCGCATCGGCGGAAAAAGTTTCGTTCTCGGCGGTTATCGGCGTTGATATCTAACGCTTTGGTAACTCGGGTTTCAATTGTTAATTTAATTTAATAAATAACTTTAGTTCTTAATATCAACGTCTTGTAACATGAAGAATTGAAGAAACTGAAAAATCGAGAAAAGGAAATTAGTAAAAGCGTCTGCTACGAATCTAAAATCTTACATTACACAATAAAATACTAATTGAATTGTGATGAATGTTTTTGGAATATAGATAAAAATGCTTTAAAAATATAGATCAGTATAAAAAAAATTGAAATCTTAAGAAATAAATAAATTTTTTAAATTTCTAGGTTAATTAGGACAAGACGCCTTATAAGAGGCACGGTTGCCCCGATCACTTTGCCTACGTGCCATCAGGACGCGGCCGCGCCCTTTAATACTTTAAGGTACCATATGAACACTATGTGTGCAGTATAAATTGACTTATCTGATTTGATTTATATTTAACAACAAAAGAAGTGAATTTGCTCTGCGAACTGGGACGTGGACCGCTTTCATGAGATGCTAAATCGAAAGATTTATGAAACTTAGGTTTAATTTCACGGACCTGTAAAATATCGCTGTATAATGGCTGCAGATTTAAAACTTCCAAAAGTTTCTTAGAACGAGCATCAATTGATGCAGTTTTATCTGCGGGAATGCCGCTAACTTTAAGCTCAGTAGTAGGCGAGCCACGTCTACGCAACTCCTTCAATTTACTGATTTCTGTAGTAAATTTCTCATTAGATACATTATAATCGGCCTCAAGCACACTAGTGTATGCAGTATTATTATTGAAAATATTACGAATTTCAAAAAAATGGTCAAGTAGAAGTTTAATGTTCTTTTGATTTTCAGTAAGTAGTAGAAAAATCATAGCTGACCGATCATCTGATGAAAGTTTAGCCCAATTGGCTGTAAGTTGCATATTTAAAGTCAGTAAAATCGATCAATTTATTGTTTCAAAAATCAAAAATCTAAGACTGACAAGAAATAAAATTATAACAATAATCCAGAAAACGCGATGTGCGACGAGCAAGAATTTCTCATATAAGGACTAAAGATGCGTATTCTAGTTACGTGTAAACTTTAGGTTTAAGACGATGCCACCTATCCGATAAGAGCCTAATTAGACACCGTGACACTCTTACACTTGATTTGCACATGCGCGTACAAAGCATAGGAATCCATGTGTTCACCTAACATCAAATTCACACACACTAATTACGCATAAAAAATCACCTAAAGTTCAATAAATTTACACCATCTTCAACACAAAGCCACATTCAATGTTTGCAGGCAGGAGCGCGATATCAGCTAGTGTCACTTGGCAGCAATGAAAGTTGATTTTCCACATTTGATGGTTGCTCGTTGTTTGACGAAAAATACAAGAATATTAATAATTCTAAAGATTATGCATAATGAAGCAATAAAAACAGAGTGAAAACGTACCACCGTGAGTGCACAAGAATCCTTGCGCACTGCACGATCTGAGCAACGCTTTACAAACAGATGCAAAGAGAAACTGGTGCCGTTTATCCAAATTCATATCCAAACAGTGAGGTTAACTGGAGATTTGCTTCCCTAGACCAAATTCCAGAAAAAATATATATTGAAGATTGTTAAAATATATTTTAGAGATAAAAGTGCACACATCTACAAAAGATTTGACTTTAATCGATGTACAAAACTATTTAAAACTCGATAAAATTAGGAGAAACTAGAGAACCGTTTACACCCATCAAGGGAGAGAGAAAGAAAGAGAGAGAGAGAGAGAGAGAGAGAGAGAGAGAGAGAGAGAGAGAGAGTGAGAGAGAGAGAGAGGTCCTGCGGCTGGCGCGCTGAGCAAGCTCACGCGGCTTGCCAGCATCCCTTCCGTCTCTCTCTCTTTTCGGCAGGGACGGAGCACGCGGAACAAGTGCCCGGGAACGCAGGGCCCGGACGCGCGTTTGGAAACTGTTTTTTTACGCGTCGCAGTTGTTAAAGCGCGCGCATATTAACAATTTTTCTTGTCGGAGTGTAGAGAGCGTTGAAGTAGTCGCGCTCTTTACATAATTATTTCGGAGGCGTTAGAAATCAAATTTTCTTTTTCGCGATGGCGGAGATGATACCGGTGCAGAGCGATTATGAATAACGCGTATGCCACTTGCTGCGGCGGAGCAGTGAGGCTCGGTTGTGGCGGAAAAACGTGTACAAAATGTCCTATGATGAGGTGCTGGCGGCGACGATGGCCGTCGGCCTAAATTCGGAGAACTCCGAGCCGCTCATTAAGGAGCGCTACTGGAGATATCTTCTCAGACACACTAGTCTGGCGGAGATAGTACCATGGGATCTGCCCATGGATTTCCAGTTCCTCCGTCCTCGCCTCGGACCGACATTTATGAGCGAGAATCTGTGGAGAGGTGGTGCTGCGAAATCGCGAACCAACAAGAAGAACTCAGCCTCTAAGTCTGTAATACAGTTCACCGTTAGAAATCTTGAATTTTGAACATTTTACCCACTTACAACGGGTTTTCTAATCAACCAGCTCATTAATTTTTATCCGGTTGAACATAAAATGCTCCTTAAGAGTACCGCTACTTAAAAAATAATTATTAGAGACACTTATGTAAAAACTTTTAGTAATAAATTATTTAAAAGTGAAATCTACTCTTTTATAAGTGTCTCTGATAATTATATTTTGAGTTTTTTTTTTAAAAAATTATCCATTGATTCTGTAGTGGTAATCTCAAGGAGCATTTTAAGCCCAACCCGATAAAAATTAATGAGATGGTTGACTAGAAAACCCGTGGTAAGTTAGTAAAATGGTCAAAATTCAAGATTTCTAACGGTGAGCTGTATTACAGACTTAGAGGGCAATATAAATCACTTGAATGTGCAAAAATGATATTTAATCTGTATATAGAAAGTACACCAAATTTATATCAATAAAAGCTATGATATACTATTTTAAATAGTAATAATTGTTTTACTTTTCTTCAGTCATTTCGACTCAGGCTGGCCCCCTTAAGCCCAGCATGACCAGCGCCAAGCCAGCTGAGCCTCGGAGCAAATTCTTAGTCGGCGTCTTACTGGCTGCCGCCTTGGAGTACACAGCTTCCAGCTGGCGAAGAACAAGCTCCTTAGAAATCGAGCGTATGTCGCTTCGCAGGGGCTTGCTACTCATCACAACGGTAATGTCGGAAAAGCAGCAGCCGGGAGTTCGCCCGATCCTGCAATAATGGATCGCATGACTCAGTTCATAGATATAATGGAGTCGGTGATGCCATTGTTGCGGTCGGTGCAACAGCGTGAGGTTACTTGTCTTTAACCGGAAGCGGATCTAGCAAGTAGCTCAAATCACCAGCAGGCTGCCAATGGCGTGGTACATAATACGGAGCAGCCGACAGATACGCCGGCTAATCGAACAGCAGCACTTGGAGAAGAAGAAACGAAGCATAGGTTTTCGCCGAAGGATGCGACTACGAAGAGTCCATGGCAAAGAAAATCGGAGAGCAGCATTTTATAACCAGTTCCAGCGCCTCGGAGCTCCACGCCAGCGACCGATCGTGGCGCACACAGAGAGATGGGCCGAAGTCACGCCACCGTGACCAGTGTGTGAGGCATCTCAGGAATTATTTCCTGAGATTCTCTGGCACCGGATCAGCGAACGCGGACGAGTTTATGCTGAAACTGGAGAGATGCCTGTGGGGCATTTAGTATACAGATAGAGTGATCCTGGCATCTCTGTTATGTGTGTTTAAAGTGCCAGTGCAAACAAGGTTTTTGTCGGCCACTCCACACATGCGGATGTAACACGGGCAGACATGTAAGGAAGCGTCAGACGACGCTCTTTACACAGAATTACGGACTAAAGAGTTGCGCAAAGGCGAACCAATAGAGCAGTTGATATTTAAACTTCAGCTGATTGTTGGCCGCTTTAAGCAGCCGCCTTCGGAGGAATCCCTGGTACGATTGCTACTAAAACAGCTGCTGCCTAAGTATCAGGAGGTTTTTATGCATCATTCTGTTCGGAGTTTAGATAAGATAGTGAGAATCAGAAGACGCTGGGAAGAGATTGCGGAGAATATGTCGAGGTTTGGCAAATCCGCAGTTCCTGCGCATGGGCGCAAAACTGCGAAGTCGTACGCCAATGTAGCCCTCGTTGAGGAGGAGACGCCACAAACCCCGTTAACGGATTCTCAGGAAATGAAACGCGGAAAGCGGGGTGGGAAGAAGAATGAGAAAACTTCCAGAATAATTCGCAGAAAGTCAGAATAATTTGCAGCAAGTTGCGCTAATCCAAACAGCGCCGCCTCAGGGCACGCGGTTTGGAAATCAAGTGAAACAAAAGCCGGCGGCGCAAAACCAAAGGCCATCAACTGAGCGAAATTGGAGAAGCTTGCAAGCGATGGAAGCAGCGCAAGTAATGCCTACTGGCGCGGCGCCGACGAATAGCTTTGTAGGCGTATGTAATATCTGCAAAGCTGTCGGTCTTAGGGCAGCAGAGTGCGCATTGCGTACCTGCTTCAACTGTGGAGCATATCTAGAGAGGTTGCCCAAATGGATTTTTTGCGGGCCAGTAGCAGCAGCAGCGGCAGCTCCGGCGCAGCAGAGGGCGCCAGCGGCACCGATAAACCGAACGGCAGCTTGTTGCATGATGAGCGGTGCGCAAAACGTGACGTTTGCAATCTGTGCAGATTGCGCAGTGATACGGCAGGGATTGATTCAGGCAGGAAACGGACAAGCAGAAGTGTATAGCCTCCCGCTACCTCCTGTGCGCAGATGAATTCGGTGATCTGCGAGTCCCAAGGGGAGGGAAAACGCAGTAAATTAGCTATGGACCTGGTAAATGCTGTCGAAGGCGTCTCCAAGAGATCATTTGGTGGTTCGAAAAGCGACTCGGAAAGCAAGACGATCAGCGACTTATGCGCGGCATCTACGCCTGGATCGAGTGTAAATTTCAGTAGGGATTCGGGCAGTGAGATTGCGAGCGACGTAGGCGCCCCAGCTCATCTTGAATACAATGAAGAAAACGGTATTTGTTCGGAACGTGAGACAGAGAGCGACTTGAGCGCCTCGTCTGAAATCGGTTAGCGAAGTAAAGATGTCAATGTTTCGGGGACGAACCGCTTATCGAGGGCGCCTTCTCGTGCGACAGCTGAGCAGAATAAAGGGATTTTGATTAGCAAGAGCGTAGAGAGGTGCGACTTCGTGCGCCGTGACCAGCTTCATGAAGCACAACAGACGCACGGACTTGCGACTCTTATAGAACATCATATTAATGTTCAAGTGGCGAGACCGGTTAAGATTTTTATGCGCAGGATGTCTCCCTTGAAGCTGTAAGTTGCGCAAGCCGAGGTTCGCAGAATGCACGAGCGGGACATTATCGAGCCTAGCACCAGGGAGTGGTGCAGCCCTTCTGTAATTGTCAGCACAAATCCCAACAATTTCCGCTTCTGCGTCGACTATAGAGAAGTAGAAAAGCCTTCAGGCATAGAGTTATCTAATGCTACATATTGACGCGATATTAGATAAATTGTGCGAGGCGAAGTTGATTTCTAAGGTCGACTTGAAGAAAGCGTACCACCAGGACCCCATGAGCGATAATAGTTAAAAATATATTGCTTTCGCCGTGGCGTGCTCGGGTCTTTGGCAATTCAAAAGAATGCCATTTGGCCTCGCTGGAGCGCCGATGACCTTCATGTGGTTCATCGATGCGCTTTTCGGCCCGGGGTGCGAGCTTTTCGTGTTCGGATATCTCAACGACTTAATAATCGTTACGGAGTCGTTCGAAGCCCACATAAAATGGCTCGCGTTTGTGCTAAAAAAAATGGTGAAAGCTCGGCTAGTGATGAATCGGGAGAAGAGCGAGTTTTGCTGTGCGTGAGTCGAGTGGCCCGGATACATCCTGGATTGTGATGACTTGTGTTCCAACCTAAAACGACTGGCGCTGGTATTAAACGACCTACCGCCCGGGAGTGTGAACGAATTAAGAACATTCTTAGGCATCGTGGGTTGGTACTTGCGATTCATCGACGGAGAATCGGAGATTAAAATTTCACTTGAGAGTTTGCTCCGAAAGGAAAAGACTTTCGAGCGGGGCCAGTCGCAGCAGGAAGCTTTTGAGAAACTAAAGAAAGCGCTCGTTGAAGCTCCTGTGCTTGCGCCGCCAGATTTCTCGCGTCCTTTTTCGCGTCTTTTCTCGGTCCTGTGAGACGCCAGCGACTATGCTATAGACGTGGTGTTCACACAGGAGGGAGAGCATCTCATCGTGTATGTGAGCCGTGTTCTAAATACTGCGGAGAAGAATTACACGACAACGGAGAAAGAACGTTTGGCTCTGGTGTGAGCCATTAAGAGGCTGTGTCCTTTCATTGAGGGGGCTCATTTTTCCGCTGTAACGGACCATAGCGCCTTGAAATGACTTTAGAGTATCAAGGATCCAACTGGTCGGAGTCATACTCGTGCTTCGAGTGCTGGCAGCGGGGGCACGATCGCGTGAATTGCCCCGTCCCAGTTGTGCGGACCTACTGCTTATGTTGGAGACGAGGCACTTGCATGCAAGAGTGCCCTTGCTGCAGTCAGGTGCACGCGATGTGGCTCAACGAGAGGAACGCACGCCTAGAGCTGAACACGAGACATCGGTCCCCAGAGCACTTCGTGGCGAAGCGGAGACACCGGTTCTCAGAGCGCTCCGTGGCGAAGCGGAGACACGGCCCAGAGCAAAGGAGTCTAGACGTCCAAGCGTCGGCGAGAACGCTGACAGGGCGCGACTCCCGAACTCCGGAAAGCCGTAAGCGCTCCGCAACGGTGCACTCCACGGACCGTTCAGAGCACGGATCGGAGGATGGCTGGATCAGGAAAAGGGGTGAACGGGGTGGCAAGAAGAATAAGAAGAAGACCGCCAATACAGAGAAAAACAGAGAACTCGCCATATCCCAGCCATCCAACCGAACGATGAAGGAGAGACTGAGGCCGGAAGCCGCTCCAAAGCCTATGCCCAAGAAAATTGACCTGGCCAAATACATGCCTAGGAAGGTGCATGAGGGCAATGAGCAAGTGGTGGAGCGCTAGCGACTAGAAGTTGAGTAAGAGGCGCGGCGCGCGGCAGAAGTCGCCAGCTTGATGGAGGGAGAGCAGATAGCGGCAGTAGCACCAGTAACAGCGGAGTAGACGGCAACGACAGAGGAGGAGGAGGAGCTGCTCTTAGAGTTAACCGACCCCATCAGGCTTCCCATGGAGCTGGAAGCCGCAGGGCTCGATCAGGAGGTATCGCCGGCCCGGTCGACGCCGCCGACCGCCCAGCCAGTGGAGTCCCGGAGACCAACCGCCCCCCTCAATGCGGTGGCAGCATTTACGGCAGACCAAGGAAGTGTGGCAGACTGGGCCCGGCTGTTGTAGGCCACGGAGACGCTCCCTGAACCGCTGCGAGTAGCCCCGATCCAGGGGCTGATGCAGCAGCAGTCTTGAGAGACCGGAGAGGGCAGTGCGGCATCTAGCGATCGCAGTTCCCCCTAGTAAGAATCTGGAACAAGTGCTCTGTTATATTTATGTGAGTTTTTATATTTTTTTTGAAAAATGGCTAATATCTCCCATCTGCTGTGTGTAGGGCATTAAACCCCAATCCGTGGACGATTTGTGGTTTAGGGGGGGAGGACATTGCGACGGGTAACCGTCGCGGCCCCTAGGCTTGCATATAGCAGAGGGAAAGAGAAAGCCGAAAGGAAATATTTCTGGCTAACTCTCTCTCTCTCTCTCTCTCTCTCTCTCTCTCTCTCTCTCTCTCTCTATCTGTTACAGAGCTCAGGAACCGGAGCAGGCGCGCCTGTACGTGGCAGGCACGCTACGCCTATCCGCAGCCGCAGTCGCCATGTACTATACTGGAGCAGCTCTAAGGAGCAGAAGACGCCGTGAAAACTTTATTGAATGAAATAATGACCTCAACGAGAAACCGCATGACAGGACATAGAGGTCCAATTAAGTGGCCTCCTAACTCAACTGATCTTACATCCTTAGATTTCTATTTATTGGGCTGTTTAAAAGATGTAGTAGTATAGTATTTCAACTGTGGCCCACAAATAGAACTCGTCAAGAATGCGCTGCAATTTTTAAACAAATTTTGCTTGACACAGTACGCAACTTTCGAATGTTTTTTACTCTGTGCCTACATGCAAATGCGAGTTGTGCGGATAGTTAGATAGATCCCGTTGTCCTGAACAATTTTTATCATAAATATTTCATCATATCACGTGTAAGAACTGACAAGTTTAGGTGCATACATTAAATTTGCCTATCCTATA
>JAPYZB010002544.1:0-15113 GCA_030522745.1 Eupelmus kiefferi
CGCCGTCGTCCCTTTCGCGAGCTCCCCAAAATTATCGAATTTCGAAGTCTGCCTAATTGTTTGCATCCTGGAGTGTTCTTGTTAAGTGGCTCCCTTTATAATGCATCCTGATTTTACGGATTTTACGACAGAAATAAATTCTTATCTCGTTAGCTAAATACTTTATTTACCTACTGCCGAACGCGCCCGCTTTACGCTCAATTAAAACTACTTTTTAAACTTACATAAAGATTATTAAAAACCTTTTCGAGTTACGTAAAACCGCGCGCTGAAAAAAATCTCTTAATCAAGTCGTGATAAATTATTTCGCAAATGTTGTTTCAGTTCACCGTGAAACGGTAATTTGCGCATTAAAAACGCCGTGTTTATTACGTAGACAGAAATTCGAAACTTCGAGGACAAATTGAAGTTCGGTTGAAAAATATATTTTAAAAAAAATGTCGAGCAAATATTCCCTGCAGTTTCGAGAACAAAGAGGGAGTGGGAAAGAAAACACATAGACGCGCGCGCGCGCGCGCAGGCAAAATTTAATTGAAGTATTCGTAAAAAAAATACATATGGGTATTATGCGTTTTTGCCGCCACTACACTTTACAAACAAAAAATATTATGTATTTGTGCCGGTCTAGTGCAAGGAAAAAAAAGTGCATTGCATTGTACAATTAAAACGCAGCGCGGCCTCTGGATTGTGCATACAAGTGCTATATCAATCTATGGGTCGTCATATAAATTCTGAGAAAAATATTTTCACTATATACCAGAGATTAAAAAAAAAAGAGGCTCGCTGCGCGCGCGCAGTATTAACACCGCCGGCTCTTTGCCGCCGGCCGCGAGACGCATCCTTTTTTTTCGGCTGCGCAGCCCGGGCTGCTTCCGTGTACCTTTCTGCATCGATCGCGCCTGTCAAACCGGACAGTTTATGACTTTTTAAATATTTTTTAACTTCTTCCGGCCGAGAAAAAATACGCGCTGTGCAGTTCGACAGTAGGGCAAACAGTGGGTGCGATTCGTCCTCGGTAATAAACAAGTGCACGTTTTAATGTAGCGCTACCGTTTGTTTTTTCTCCAATTTTTGATTTCCTGGAAATTCGGCTGCTAGATTTTATCAACATTAGATTCAATAAAAATACCTTTATTTCATAACAATATTGGGCCGAATGTTTTTTTATCATATAAAAACGGTTATATATGAGTTTTGAATATTTATCAATTCGATCAAATTCTCGACTACTGCGCAGTAAAACTTTAACTAGTCGTAACGTATAATTTCATAGACTTTCTTTAATTAATTTATTTAAAAAATCAATTTACAAAGAATTCATAAAAATTTAATAAAGTATCGAATTCAAATTTTCCAAGAGAAAATATATCGATGGGACGTCAGTTGGCGTATACGAAATTGGAAGACGGTTAGCGCGCGCATTTTATCGCGAGACATCCGCGGCGGGAGAGTATAGGAGCATCGCGCGCGCAGAGTCGCTGCGGCGGCGGCGGCAGGGGTAGAAGCAGAAGATTCAGTAAAAGGGAGCACCACTTAGCCGAAAACTGTATAAGAGTCTGGAAGTCAGCAGCTATTCGGCAGACGTCAGAGGCGCCAGCGGACTATACCTTAACCCCCCTTCCGAGAGCTCCCTCGCCGAATATCCTCATTCCACCGAAAGCGCGTCACAAGAATTATAAAGTTACCGGCGGCAGTCATCCGCGCCCTGGAGGAAGGGGGAGCCTCGAGAATGCGGGCCTTTCTCTCTTTTTGATCTCGCACCTTTTCTTTCATTAGTATACTTTTTTACTGGCTTCTAGTTTTTTCATAAAGCCGCGATGACGTATTTTGGAAGAGAAAAAAAGTTCATGAGCTTCTTCGAGTCTGGGATTAACAACGGGGATTGCGTCATATTAAAAAATGTCAAGATCCGGGCTTGTTTTAAAAGTTGAAAAAAGAAGAAAAAGCTTAGAGATTTTTCATGCGTATTAAAATAGAGATGAGATGAGATAGTTACCGGCAAGCCTTAGTCTGGCAAAGTCGTAGGACGTTGGCTGCTCGCTCGACAAGGGGGGCGTCGAGGGCAGTGGGATCCACTGCTAGTGGACCCAGGAGGGCGACGCCGCCGGCGTGGCTGCATTGCTCGAGGCGTAGACCGCCGCCGCGGAGGCCGCGTTGCTCGCTACGCCGGCCACGCTGCCGGCCGTCACCGTCGCCGCGGCCTGGTGCGTCGCCGCCGCCTGCTCGGCCAGCTGCTCGATCGTCGGCACGCCGACGCCGGAGCCGCAGTCCGTCGCGCTGGGCACGCCGGCTGCAGCCGCGGCCACCAGGCCCGGCTGCTGGAAATTTATGTCTAGCGTCCCGTTTATCAGCAGCTCGTGCTTTATCACCTGCAACACGCCAGGCATTTATTTTTATTTTTTTACTTGATACATTTCAAACTTTCCTCCAGACATTTTTATACATATCTCTTATATATATACTTGACGTTTTATGGAAGGACGAATTACATGATTGATAGCGAGGACGCTTATTTGTAATAGCAGTTTTACTTGTCAGAACACAAAAGGTAAACAAGTCTTTTCTTGTAAATGTCAATTGAACTGTATTATGTATCAATCCGTAAACTTGGTTACTAGTAATGGCCAATTTGTTACCTTCTCATTAACGTTTAAAAGAATTACACGACCAAAATGATACAATCGTGTCTACAATTGAAGTAACAACAATATTTGTCATAGAAAACTTGTATCAATTTTAATATTTAACCTCGTTGTTTTTACAAGAATTGGTCTTAAAAATTAAAAAAAAACTTGTACTCGAAATTCTGAAAATATGTTACCTCGTCGATATCGCAATCAAAGCCGTGCATCGTCTCGATGTTGATGTTCAAATCATCGAGCAGCGCCGTGTTGTTGAGCGCGCCCATCAGCTGGCCCATCATCGTGCTGGGTATGGGCGAGTCTGTCGGTGTGCTGTCGTTCGGCACCTGCGACTGCACCTGCGTCGTCGGCGTCGGCTGTGGCTGCTGCTGCTGCTGTGGCTGTGTCTGCTGCTGCGACTGTGCCTGCTGCTGCTGAGGCTGCGTCTGCGGCTGCTGCGATTGCTGCTGTGTCTGCGGTAGCTGCTGCTCCGGCTGGATCTGCTGCTGTTGCTGCTGCTGCATGAGGTACTGCTGGATCGACTGCTGCTGACTGGTTAACGAGGGGCTGGGCTCGCTCTGCTGGTAGGATGGCGACATACTCGACGTGAGATTGACGTTTTGCTGATGAGAAGATGTAAGAATATGTTTAGTCGAGCGCCGGGACGGGGGTGGATTTTGAGTGAGAGTAAAATTTAACCATTTGGCAGTTGCAGGGCTGCAGGCGATGCAGTGGACATCTCTGCTGGCTCGCTGTCTGTGGGGTTGGCGGTAAGCCGAAGGGCGAGGAGCCGCTCCTGAGAGCGTTGTTCCTCTGGTACTGGGCTTCGAAGTACGAGGGTGGTGGTCCCGACTGCTGCTGGTGACTCGACGGCGATGTCTGGTATATGGGATAGCCTGGCACAAGTTTCATCGTTTCTGCTAGGCTACCGGCTGAAAATATTCAGGTTTATTCCCTCGTTATTTATGTAGTGAAATTTTAATTTTATTATAACTGGGCACTGAGAAAAAATTTAGTTAAAATAACTGTCTTGCGCCCACAAATACAGATAAGAACTTTTTTGTTAATTCAATGAACAATTTTATTGACTTGATCAAAACATTTATTGTTTGTTTCAACTACTAATGTTTTGTTTTAATAAAATATGGATTATTTCAATATATTTTCTGTTCATTCAACAGCAAAAGCGACAGTTGTTTGCTGTTTTAACTCTATTTCTTTCTTATAGTGGATCTATTGAAGAGCCAGCTTATTGTTGCTGGCAAAATGAAATTCTCGAAAACAAAGTAAAACTCACCAAGCTGCTCGGGACTGTAGGAAGAGGCATAGCTGGACGTCCATTCTGGCTCACCGAGCACTGCTGGTATCGGGCTCAGCCTGCCGCAGGACGAGGCGTTGCTCGAGGCTCGCGGACTAGAAAGCAAATCAGTTTGTTCAGGGATGCTGATCTATCGTGACAATAGTAGGGATTAAGACAAATTTTTCTATATATACCGGAAGTCAGGAGAGAGTTGAAAGTTGCTGGCTGGATGCAGGGGACTGTCGGGGAAGAGATCGAGGCCCTCGCTGACGCTGCTGCTTGGGCTCGGTGTCGCGTCAGCCTGGAGGCTGCCGTTCCTCAGCGCTTCAACCTTCTTCTTCACTCGGCCGCGTCGCTTCTCGAACTTACTCGTCTCCATCGACGTCGCTCTACGTAATTATTATCTTTCTTTATTTACTTTTTTTCTTTGTGGCGTAGGTTTTGGTATTCGCTCCGTGCGCAATTGATCGTAACGACATTGATTTTATCTGCATTCATGTGGGTTTGATCCTAAAGTTCCGAATTTTGACAATCTATCTAAAGCTTTGCTCTAAAAAGTTGCGCACGGAGCCAATAGACTATTTTATGGATTCTTGCTCTGTCTAAATTCTTAACTATCTGATCTCTACTGATTTTTCTTATATAAGCTACAATGTGTGCTTTCATTATCATTGAAACTACAATTATAATACCAAATAAGTAATCATCTTACCTTCGCCGTGCAGACTTTCCTGGCTTTGCATCGGGATTGATCATCCACCAGGAACTTTTACCGGTGCCTTCGTTCTGTACCCGCATAAAGCGGTTATGCAACGATAGGTTGTGTCTGATCGAGTTCTGAAACAAGACGAAAAGACAAAAAATCTTTAGTATTGCCATGAGATACATTCTCTATAGATACTTAACACTCTATCATAATACCATTTGTAAAATAAGCTTATATAATAGGATAGCGTAATCCACGAACAAAGGCCGCGTGTATATATGAAAATTTATTATAAATATTCAACTCGGCACGGCCATTGTTTATCACCTACTCTCGCTACTAATGCTTATCTAGTCTGACATAAGTTGCGGAGAAGCTATTAATTCAACGCTCTTTTTATTTTCCCTTATCTCGTTTGAAGTTTACAAGGTTTTTAAGGAAAGCCCGTTGGCGCTTTATTGCCTCCTTACCGTGAATAAAGAGAGCGCGACACTAACAGCGTAGAGAGGAAAACACCTAGAGGAGAGTCGCCCGATGAGGTTCGTCTCCCAATAATTATTGTGTTAACTATTGGTTTCTCGTATATCTGATGATGAGTAGCAGTATTTTAAATGTTTTAGTAGTTTTGTTGAATATCTACATTTTTTGTAAGAAATTAAGAATATTGTGGGCAGATTTTCTATTCAACGCATGTTAATAAATGACACTTTAAACATAATTTCAATTTTTTTCCAGGGATCAAATAAAAAACTTGTATACATTTTTTGCCTGTAAAAGTTGGCATATATAATTTATTCTGAAGGTAAGCTTATGTCTTTTTAGCTATTCATTCGTTATTCAAACATTTTAAAGTATAAGTATAGGCTGAAGTGTTCCGGCATGTTTCATTTTTCACATAGTTTAATTTCAAAGCGTATAATGCCTTTTAAAATGTCTTTGTTATTCAAGGCCGTATGCACTTATCTTCTATAATTATAAAGATATTCAGAAATCTGCGAAAGTGCTAACACATAAAAATAATGTCTTAAAAAGTTGTTATATGATTTTAATTTTCTAATAAGATGATATAACAATGTGCAATTTTTCGAAAGCTTTTGTTTTTACGATAATATAGTAGCAACATCAATTCTAAGGTTTAAGAATGAAAATTGATTGTGATTCAACATAGAATCTAGTAAAATCATAATTTTAGAAAAAAATTCTTTTGACATGAAGTATCAAATGATAGAAAATTGACATCAATTAATGACACGTATAACGAGATTTTTAAACAAAATAAGACATTTTCAATAAAATGCAAAATTAGCAAATAGTCAAATAGTTAGGACTCAAGTCATAAACCCTCTGTTAAAATCAGTTAAACATAAGACATTTCAAAAAAAGTAGTAGATCAAGCAAAGAATAACGCAAGGCAAAGAAAGAGCTTAATTTTCTAAATGAAAAAGGCAGCATCGATAAGGTAGAAATCGTTGCTGTATTTTATGCAGCGGCCCTTAAAGCTCTAAGTAGCCTCCCGCGCGTTTCCTCCTGCCCTCGTCCGCAGATACTCAAATGAGCTTTAAAACCTCTTTGCAGTAGTAGCCGGTCGGCGCTCTCAGAGCATCTATATAGCCACATGCACACAGAGAGCCAGGCGCGCGCGCGCGCTCCGCAAGCCATACGTATGTGGCGGACGTTATAGCGCTACATATATATATATATGTAAGATATAAAAGAGAGCTTTCGCGGTTACGCGCGCTTCGCACGACAATCATAAAGGGGCCGACGACAAGGAGAGAAAGGCGACTGGCCGTTCGTCGGCCCCTACTGCTTCTGCGAGTTTTAACTACTCTTCCTATACGCCCTGGCTACCAATCATAGGAAAAGTTCGCCTCTTTTACTTCCACCCTAAGCCTGCCACTCTGACTCCACATAGATATCCGCAACTATCGTCCGAGCGAGCGCCCTTCCTTCTTCTTTAGCTTTATCCGTTATTCGACTAAATTTACTTGGAAATTACGAGCAAAAAAAAAAACGATTACTTATATCAATATTTTAGTAAGAGCTGTTCCTGTAATCAATAGAAATCAGGCCGTTTCCGAAGGTCCTTGAAATAAAGCACTTTCGCAGAAGCGTTATCAGCATCTTTGATGGCCGTTTTTCTTAAACTAATTGACTTCCCGTCAGCGCTGAAATAAATATAAGCGCAGGAGCGCGCTCGAGTTACGGGCTCGCTGAATAATTGAGGAGGCCATGCGCGTTATATTATGTCAAATCGAATCGATTTCGTAAAAACGAAATGGCTCGCTACGTGGAAGAAGAGCCGAAGCTCGAGATTAAACGGAATGCGCGATGCGCCGGGGCGCGCGAGGAATGTTTGCTTGTAATTTGAATATTAAATGAAAATGACACGAAAGTAGATAGGCGCTCGATTATCGCATACACGCGCCCCGTGAGCTAGAGATTTTTTCTATCGCCGGGGCTGATAACGTGTGGACGTAGTTTGCCGAGAGCGCGCCTAGCTGTCCCGGCGATCAAAACAGTAATTGTCAGAGCTAAATATTAATTTCACGAGCGAGCCACTGTGATAATTAACGCGCTTGCGAATACAGGCTGATTTCGTACAAGATAGACGAATCGCGCATATTTTTCCTGCATTCTTCAGTGTATATAAATACATAATAGGTATAAGGGGGGTATATATATTATCGGCGCCTCGAAACTTCTTTTTCCCGGGTTCTATATTTATAATCGTACGACGTCTTTTTAACCACTATCGAGCCCATTTCTTTATCTGTCAGTGAAATTTTTAGACGCGATATACAGGCCGGTGTTATCGCTCCTGGATTATCATGTTTTTTCTAAGACGGAAGGAAGCGGAGAGCTGAAGAGCCGATCGATTCGAACGTACGCTGTATCTCCGGACGTGGTTTTTGTCTTCTCATCACAGAGACCGCATATCCTTCTCTGAGGACAGGTTCACTGTCTGAGCTTGCGGTCTAGCCGCTTTTCCCATCGAGCGCGCTTGCGCCGATCTTATCCTGTATATGCGAACGCTCTACTTGATATAAGGAGGAATTTTACTTTGATTTAGATAGAGTTTATTTATTTTGTTTTTCTTCAAAATGAACTTGCGTACAGGTAGAATTTCTATTTAGCAGTACTGAATCATGCATAATTTAGCAGTGGTTTTATTTATAAGGGGATCGCTCAACGATTCGAGGAAATTTCAATTGAAATGAAAAATGCAGAGTTGGGAAGGTTGGATAAAGTAGCGGAGTGTAACCGTCAGAAAAGAGGCAAGCTTATATACAGCTTTGTCGTAGCTGTGCGGGCAGCTCGCGGTAACGACGATTACGTGACAGTTGCTTGCTGAATGTGACCCCATGAATAAATGATTTTCCAATCGGTGCAATCGTCATTGCCGCGCGCACACGCGCATTCTCAATTATGCAATGCTCTCTCTCTCTCTCTCTCTCTCTCTCCTCTTGGGCCACTTGCGCATGAAAGCTCGCTGAAGTGTATCGCTCGTCTTGATCCGCCATCAAAGCTTGTAAGCGATCCGAAAATCGACCGGACTTTATTTTCTGTCCCTTTTATGCAGATTGCCGATGAGTCGAGTAGTAGCCGCTAGATAGCGGGGAAAATGAAAGTGTATGCGAGCAAATTTCCATCGGCATTAAAAGTCAAAAAGCTTCGTGAATTTATAAGACTCAGGCCGGCCGTTGTAAAATCTCGGAGAGCTGCGGACCTGCAGAATGTGCGCAGTGCACGGTAAATCGCGAATTCTGAGAGGATAACAGAAATCAATGTAGTGTCATTAATTTACTATTTCAAGAAATTTACTTATCTTAAGTTTTAAATTGTACTCATGTCTTTACATTTATTATATTTCTTATAATTTTCTTCTCATCATTTATTGAATTTTCTTTTTTTAATACGATTTCTTTAGATTCTAATTATTTTACAGAACGTATTTCAAAAAATGTTATTTTTAAAAAATTTCCTTCAAAATAATTTAATTTATTACTTGCTTGCAAGCTGTGGTTTTTTTTTAAGATTTTTGGTTATCAAAAGACTTTTGCGAGTTTTATATTCAACTCACGACGGTAGCAAGTAAATTTGCTATCTTTACTTCTTTTTCTTTATTTCATTCCTCTCTTTTTCTGTAATTCTGTTTTTTCCTTAATATTTTTTTTTCATTCACTCTGACTTATTTTGTTTTAGATATACATTTTTCACGAGTACTTTTGATTACTATCTTATTTCGGATTTATAGTTTCATTGAATTATTTTCGAAATAGAGAGAAAATAATGATTAATTTTGTAAATATTTGAATTAAAATTGCAAACAAGGCACAGGTGAATAATAATAATAATAAAATTAAAAAAAAATAAATGTAAATTATCGGAAAGAAAAGTAAAAAGTCCCCCGAGGCTAAAAGCAAATGAAAACGCAGAAGTCGCAAGCAGAGCAAAAGCAGGAGGCTCTTGAGCCGAGAGTGTTTTGGCTTTGGACAAGACGGGGGCGCGTTGTCCGTTGATAAAAGTCACGTTGTGCAGCTCATGCGACGAGGTCGTAGCTCCGCGATAATCGGCAATCTCGGCAATCCGATCGTAAGCGATCTTCAATGTCAAGCACCGAGCCAGATTTAAAACGTAGGATAAGATTCGGAGGTCGCCTTCGTTCCTTCATCTTCTATTTGCTCGCATACAAATAAATGTGAAAACTTATCGGAATAGCTTGACTTTTCTCCTCTATAGCCATGGGAATTGGCGTGTATACTTAGTAATGGAGAGAGGCCTCGGGAGAGAGGCGTGAGTTTAACAAAAAATTGTAGATGTTGGCAAGTGTTTATAGATATATAGCTACGTTAAAAAATATGTAGTTTCTCGATACAAAACAGTTGATACAAGTTTTCCTTGTTATGAAGAAAAAAGAAACTTGTTTTCAATGATCGACGATAAGTCAATACAGCCCGTATATTTACGTTTAGCAATTTCCAAATCAGATACGTATTAATACGCGAGTACAATTAACAAAGTCATCCGAAATTCATAGTGCGTATATAGGAAAGCCGCAAGACTATGGAGCACGTGACTTTTACCGGAAGGCAAGTTGCATTTTCATAAGCGGCCGTCAATGCTAGCTCCGTAATGCTAGGTATATATGTATGCATATTTATGCCAGTGCGTTATGTCTCGCTGCGCCTTGAACCGATTGAAAGCGCGCTACTTTTCGAGTTTTCGATTTTGCCAAGCCGATATCACGAGCGCAATTTGCTCATAAAAGTGTCGCCTTAAGAAGATTAGAAAAATCAGCAGTAAAATATGCCAAGATCAGAGTTTTCAGTTAGCGAGTCCAGAATAATGTAGATATAAATAGTAGAAAAAGAAAAAAAGTGAATCGTATTCGAGTATACGCAGGAGCGCGCGGGATCGGATCGATTAGGCTGCGCTGAGCGCAGAGCGCAAGATACAAGAGCCAGCCCGCTGTGTAGATTAGATTGCCCGAATGCCTATAATCATGCGAGAATTTCAAGTTGCGCAAGCAGTAATCGACTCTGATAAGGTGCGTATACATAAGCGAGAAAAAAAAGGCCGAGCTCCACATATATATACATGAATGGTAAAGCGACATGAGCAGTAAAGTGGGGAGTTGGAGAAGGTGTAGAAGCGCGCGCGGAAAGAAGAATACCTCGGCGCGCACGACTAGAGCCGAGCTCACGAGCTGCTGAGCGTTGACGCGTTAAGTCAAGTCAGCCGCAGCGGCAAAGGGTACATAGCCGCTGGGTACATATATAGGTATAGGAATGCAGATAGCGCGCGCATATAAGAGGGCGAGCGCGAGGCGTCGCGACGGCGCTCGCCGAGGGTATCCATCATGCCAGCGCAGCCGCGTGAATTACCAATCCTTGAGCTGTGAGAGGCTCGCGCGCGCGCGCGCGAGGATATATCTTCGCGCGCGCGCGCGCTCGGGAGAAATTGAAAAGGCGAAAAATCATCGAGTGAAAAATTTACAGCCCGGGCTTTGATCCGGCAATTATGCACAAATCATAAGCGAGCGGCGATTTGTCAAACGGTGTCGCGCGATGCAAAAGTCGGTTATCGGGAGAGTCGCTCGTCTGAGTCATTGCTGAACGAGTCGCGGCAAAGTGTAAGCTTGCGGCCTTTACAATATACATATAAATATAGAAATAGGAAGCAGCCCTGCGCGCGGCGCGCGCACGCAATTCAATTTGATAAATATCGATCTGCGCGGGAGCTGGGGTGGAGCGGCGCGTTAGCCTTGGGAATCCATTTAATAATAATGCAGAGAGAGAGGGCCGACAAGGACGACACGCACTAGTCCGGGGGGCGCCCCCGGAAAGATATGGGCGGAGGCCTTTATCCTCAGCCGGCCGCTCGGCGTATTAGCATAATAATTGCGTCGCCGTCGCGTGGGCTAGTGGCGCCCGAGCGCACGAAGGCTTCTTGAACTTGCGCGCCCCCGACGTACTGACACTTACTGGCTCTGCGTGCTCTGTGTGCTGCTGCTTTTCTCTCATTTCGTGCGAGCTCTTAATTAGCTAAATGCTGCGCCTTTATTCACTTTTTCCATGTATCTGTATTCCCGTATGGACGCAAGTTTTATTAGTTAGGCCTAAGCTTTGAAATTTTTTTTAGGTCCTAGTGAGATTAGCCGCGGCTGCAACTGTTTTATTAATAATTAGTTAATTTTCTGTTTGGAGCTAATTAAGGTCTATTTAATTTTGTAGGACACTCGTTTCGGCCACTTGCGACTCGGCTCTTGCTTATTTTGCCTAAGTGCTGGAGAGCCGTGCGTTGATACTCGAGGAAAGAGTTTGGAAACTCTTGGGCGTCGGAAAATTGTTTCTTTAACAAATTGACGTTTCAATCTTGGTCCGCGTCAAGTCCTTGAGTAGGAAATAGCCGCTGCAATGGCATAAGGCTCGAAAGCAGCGAGCGCGGCGTATGCGGGCGGCTCGGAGGGAGCGGAGGGGTCGAGTCGTCCTTGGGTAGGTGGAAAGCTCCTACGTATGCGGCGCCCTAAGAGGGACGGCGAGCTTTGGCTGGCCGAATTTTCGAAATCCGAGAGGGGGGAAGAAGTCGAGTCGGGTGGCAAGAAGAAGAAGAAGAAGAAGAAGAAAAGTAGACGAGATTGCGAGCGAGAGCGGCCGAGGGAAGGAGAGGGGAAATCGAAACTCCCTTTCGCCGAAATTCCTCGATTCGTAAGCGCTATATGTGGAGGGAGGGAGGGAGAGTGCGTTCGCCGAGATATTTTATCCGACGACCCTAAGGCCGGCTGCAGCGTCCGATCAGGGCGAATCTCATCAATTTATTATGGACATAAGCGTGCGCGCGCGCTAGCTCTTATCAGGGCAAGATCTTATTCGCCGCTCTCTGCGCCGGGGCGCTTCTTCTTCTTCTACTTCCTGCTCCGTGGGAACAGTAGGGAGAAAATGCACAGCGAGCACTTACTCTCTCGCTCTCTTTCTTTGAGAAATAGTCTCGCTGAAAAAAGGAGCCGAGAGCGAGTCGCTTGGTGTGTAATCGATAGGTAGAGTTTCTCGCGCTCGCTCGCGCGGGGGCAACTTTCCGCTCGAGGGTTGGGCGCGCAAGCGAGAGGAGCAGCGAGGGCAAAAGTTGCTTTGCAAAGTCGCGAAAACGTAAAACTCGAGCAGACACATTCGCCGGGGCGAGTAGTGTGCTGAGTAGCGGCCTCGCGCGAGCGCGCGGAAATTCGGCAAGGTGGAAGAAGCAGCAGCAGCGAGAGAAACTCGCTCTCTCTCTCTCTCTCGGAGGAGGCAGAGGCAGCAGCAGCAGCAGCAGCAGCAGCGCACCGAGTCGAGGGAAGAAAAATGATCCATTAATCTGAAACCCAAAGTCTGCTGGCGCCTGGCGTCGCGGCGGCGGCCGCGGTGGCGCCGGCTACCCTACCCGCCACTTGACGCTCGAACTCTCCCCCCTCTCCACCCTGCCGCCGCCGCCGCTCGCTTAAACGTCCCTCCTCCTCCTCTCTCTGCCCTCTCTATCTCTACCTTTTTATAACTTCTATAACTCTTTCTTACAATTCAGCTCGGCTCTCCCTCTCTCTCTCTCTCTCTCTCTCGGCTGGCGGGGGTGGAGGCTGAGAGGGAGAGAGCCGGCCATTCTTATACGGAGCTCTTAATTTTCTTGGCTTCGCTAAGCGCGTATATGCGGGGCCGAGGGGCGAGTAGCTCCGATCTTCTCTTTCTTCAATTACCCCCCTTTTTACTTAATTACGGCACCGATCGGCTATTCTCCCTGTCGTAGTCGCCGCCGCCGCCGCCGCCGCGAAAAAGCGCAAGAACGAGCCAGCTTTACACACTCGATTACCGACGCAGCGCGCGGTTACCTCCTGTAATTCAGTACCTCTCCCTCTCGGAGCTTCTTCCTTCCGCAGCGATATATGGACTTTCTTGCCGGAGCGCGACTGATATCTATATGATCAGATAAAACTTCTTTCTTATTCCGCAAGCTCGCGTAACCAAATTTTTCTCGAGCCTCTATAACATTTTCAGTCATGACAAAAAAAAAATAAAGCAAAATTATAATTTCCTGTACGTCTATACCAATATTCAATACGCTGCAGACTCAGCGAATCCCGAACTCTCTTCACAAAGCCAGTGACGTATGAAATCAAGCTCAAAGACTCAAGACGAATAAAGCTCCAGATGTTAACGCGCAAAAGGCGCATCTCTCTAAGCACGGCTAAGAGGAAAAGCTGGAAAAATCAAACACACTCCCCCACGCGCGCCCGCGCAACTTGACGAAAATAGTCCTAAATATGATAATCCTCGAGCGAGACAGCCGGCAATTTTCCGCCCCGAAGATTATGCCCAATTGCAATCAGTCTCGCCGATTCTTTATATATATACACGCATATACATATATTGCCAGAGAGTCGGCGCGTAGTTGACGAGTGCAGCCATTTTCATTATGAATTCCCAGCGAGCCGGGCAATGAATACGGCATCTCCGGTCTTGAGCGTAGATAGCGACGATTTGTCAGCGACAGTAGGGAGAGAGCTTAGATTTCGCAAAAATTCATAGTAGACGGAATTTAGCAAGGACATCAAGCAGTTTTTCTTTCCTTTTTTAACAATATACATAGAAATATTCTGCATATAACCAGTTCATTTGAATAAAATGCGAATTTGAATTTTTAGCGCTCGCATTGCTTTTTTCTTTTCATTGTACTTTTGTGAAATAGTGGGGAATTATGAAAATCAAGCAACTCCCGAAAGCTCACAGGTTAAATTAACATGCCAAGTGTCCAAATTCACCGGCAAAGAAAATCCGGAATTCCTCATGATCCGTCAATCGAAGAAAAAGAACAAGAGCAAGCCAGGCTCTTATCTCCACACGGTCTTTATTGAATAAAAAGAGAGCGGGCCTGCTCGCACGTTAAATAATAGTAGGCATGCGAGAGAGCGAGCCGCGCGTAGGCGTATATACGTAGCGGAGCCTGCGCGCTCGTGCATACGTAAGTTTATGACTTTTTTTCGCCCTCCCTCTTGCTCCCGCTGAAACTTTCTCCTCCTCCTGCGCGCTGCTCCTCCGGCAGCTCGTTGCCGCGGCGCGAGAGAGCACGGGGAGTTCGGAGTGGGTTGACCCCGGCTGAGTCGCAATTGATCTCAATTAGATTCCCCTTGATGCCGCGCGCGCGCTCGCTCGCTCTCGCGCCGGAACCTTTTCCTCCCTACCCCGCATGTACTCCGCGTTCTCTTTCTCTCTTTCTGCCGCGCCTCGCGCTCTAGTCTTTCAGCGCGGAATCTCGCTCCTTCTCTTTTCTACTCGCAGCGGCGATCTGATCTTTTTTTTTCTGCCTTTTTTGAGATCGCTTCGCCTTCTCTTGCTATCGATTGCACCTGCAATTGCGCAATTACCTCGCGCCGGTTTTAAGACCGCTGAGTATGGGTTTAAGGCCGTATGGAATGAGAAGATTCGGGTATTTAAGTGGGTCCTGATGTCGGCATTACGTGCCGGACGAATCATTATAAAAGATTAAAGTGATTAAAATGTAACTTTTAAGATAATTGGCGTTTTCATCAACGTCGACGAATATAAGTAAAAGAGAAAATTGTCATTTCACATAGACGGAAAATCACGTCGTTGAGGCAAAAACCAAAAATTAGCTTTAATTAGAGAAGGTGTATTCCGGCCGGCCGAGGTCCGCATGAAAGGGATTTCCTGTCGTCCGCTAAGTAGCGCGCGCGCGCGCACAGAGAGACGGGCGCATACACATGCAGAGAGGCCGCAGGAGGGGGTAAGCGAAAAAGGAACGCTTAAAAACAAGGAGAGAAAAAGAAAGAGAGGCGCGCGCGCAGAGAGGTGAACGAGCGCGCGCGCTGCCGAGCGGCAGAGAGTTTTGAGTATAGAGGGTAAAGATGGAGTACGGAGCATGAACTCGTGAGAGCGTCTCTCGCGTTCTCTCTGGCCCACCTGTTGAATTAGGCTGCACAGAGAGAAAGAGAGAGAGA
>JAPYZB010002545.1:0-17676 GCA_030522745.1 Eupelmus kiefferi
TTTAGTAATAAATTATTTAAAAGTGAAATCTACGCACATAAGTGTCTCTAATAATTATTTTTTGAGTTTTTTTCGAAAAAGTAATCCATTGATTCTGTAATGGTACTCTCAAAGAGCATTTTCAGGAGTCTAACCTGATAAAAATTAATGAGCTGGTTGACTAGAAAACCCGTGGTAAGAGGGTAAAATGGTCAAAATTCAAGATTTCTAACGGTGAGCTGTATTAGAGACTTAGAGGGCAATATAGATCACTTAAATGTGCAAAAGTGATCTATAATATGTATATAGAAAGTACAAAAAATTTATATTAATAAAAACTATGATATACTATTTTAAATAGTAATAAATTTTTTATTCATTTTTAGTGATTTCAACTCAGGCTGACCCCCTTAAACAAAATTAGTAATTTTGTGATCTATATTAATTTCGGCACTGAATCCACGATGCTCCATTCATATAAATTATAGTCGCAATAACTATACAATTAGCATGATATTATACACATGTTTAAATGTCCTAACTATATTTATATACTATATCATAGCGACACACTCAAAGTACAAAAATAATAAAATAAATTTATACAGTGGTGCGCCGGTGGTTGGAAATTTATCGTTCGCTCCTTGCTCGGAAGTGTAATACACATGTAATCGAGGCGTTCGACGAAGTTCCAAGAGCCAGACGTCACTTACAAGCAGTTACGTTTCTGTACATATACTACGTTTTTTTATATAAGATGATGGCAATCAATGCACGACAAGTTCACCTTCTTTTCTGGTTTGAGTTAATAAATAAATGTTCTCCGATCGAATGGTCGTTTTTATAAATGCATCGTTTAAAGAAACAACAAACGGTTAGCATTTTTTTTGCTTTATTTTATTAACAAAAATAGCTTACAAATAAATAATTGCAATTGCTTAAAAGCAATAAGATGATCTGCACATGCCGTATATATATGCAAATAGTGTAAAAATACTGCAAACGCTCTATAGGCAGAATAATAATCAAAAATATTAGAGTTTACTATTTTCTTTAATAATCAAAAATGATCATTGCTAAAAAGTATACAATATTTATTCTAATATATATATTATATCTTATATATGTCTTATGTTAATCTATTAAATTCGACAAGTAGTTTTACCTATTAGTTATTTACAACACAAGTGCGGTAAAGTGATTTTAACCTCATGTGGACGTTAACGGATGAGCGAAGCGAGTGTGAAAAGTTTACACGAGGTTAAATTCACTTTATTGCCCGAGTATCGTACAGAATTTTTTTGACAGGACATGCGGAAAGCTTGTTTTAACGCACGCGTTACCGACCGATCGTGCGGGAAAACGAATTTCCCGCACGTGTAGAAATTAGTACATTTCGAAGGCAAAAATCACCTTACGCACTAGTATTAAACCGTATTTTGTGTCACGAGAGCCGAAAAATCACTTTAAAGTTATGATTTTGAGGTTAGAGTGCCATAAAATATATTAATAACAAATATTAAATTTATAAATGATAAATGAAATAATAAGTTTTTATTTTTTGTGGCTAGGAATACTTTTTAATTTAAATAAAATGGAAGAGGGTAAAATTTAAATTACATTACTTAGGGTTTACTTAGGCAATAATATGTCTTATTTGACGTATTATAATATCGTTAACATTGGAGTTCATTACTTAAGCATAGGTTTATGCAGTAATACTTTCAACTACGGGCATAAACCATCGTGAGCCTTAAAATATCTATTGTAATATAAAAACTCATCGCCAATTTTTCTTTATAAAAAGTAAAAAAAAATGGATAGGCATCGATACATAAAACATATAAAATCTCTTTGATAAGAAATTATATATAAATTCTTTGTTCAAACTAAATTTGAATGTTATGTAGAATAAATGAATGTTTATCTGTAGTTTTTAACTTTAAGCTAAGTATTGCATAACATGGTTACAGATACAAGTTATTGTTATAAAAAGAACAAGCATTTTGAATGAGCATTAGTACTAAAATGCATCTCAAACTTCTTTTAGCAATGATCATTTCTTTTTTAACTTGGTGCAATAATTCATCATTTAATATGATTTGTTTGTTTTCTGACGTGGGCAATTGTTTTATGTAACATACATTACACCTTAAAGAATATAAAAGAATAATAAAGTAGACAAAAATAATTGAAAACAATGTTGGTACTGGTCACGTGGCCATCTCTTAGATCAAAGAGATAATAATTAGGAACAATCCTGTAGGATAACATCACGTATGTGCATGCGATTAAGAAAAATGATGCGAATAGAAATGCTTGAATAAAAAGTATTCTTTTTGCCTAACGCATTTGTTTCGAATCAAGCTAAAATGAATCATAAATTCGATTTTGATTTCACGTTTTCTTGAACTGAATAACGAAATGTGTGTGTGTATATATATATATATATATATATATATATATATAAATTTAATTAGATTTCTCAAGTGCACATTTAATGGATAATTATGATAAAACATTTGAAACCAATTTATGTATGTTAATTATTGTAATATACTCTTTATCGTTTGGACTTGGGAGAAAATGCTACTTTATTGAATACTAAATCACATAAATAATTATATACTTTCTCTATCATTTAAAATTTATACCTGTCTGTTTATAATTTGTTTTGTCTGTTTTTTGTTTTTTAATTTTTATGGCACTGAAAATTTAAAACATTTATATAACAGGTAGACTGAATAAGTTTTGTTTGAATAATACAACCGTTTTAAATTCGGCACAAAAATAAAAGAACTATCTTACATTGAAACACGATTGTAAAATTTATGAATAGAAACTTAAAAATAAAAGTAATGACTTTATGCTTTATTACGACGGTAATATAATTTTTAATTTATCAAATCAAATTCTTTTGTATTTTTGTAAACTAGCATCAATAAAATAGCATTCTCCATTTTTAAATTTATTTAATTGAGCCTTGCAGTGTTGAGATTTACAAATATTCATATAAAATATACATTGGTAAGATATAACTGTTGTAAAATTGTTTATAATAAAAAATACACAAATGAATAAACCGAATTCATAATGTTGCAAAATAAACAAAATAGAAAATAAATAAAAATAAGATTTTTAAAAAATTCAAATAATTTTTTATTTACAAGACTATTTTAACCAACAATTTTATCCTCGTAATTTATGCGAAATTAAATAATGTAAAAGTACGCCCGGTTACTTTTTTACTTCATCATCGAATTGTACTATTAAAAATTTCATAACAGAATCTATTTAAAAGTTATAATAAAATTAAAATATTTTTTTCGATTTATTTTATTATTATTATCATTAAAGTAAGACATATGATCTTTAAAATACCTAGAGCTAGGGCATGCAATGCTTAAAATATTTGATATTTGTAACTGCTGCCTTATCATTCACTTTATTTAAATTAGAACTATTGATACACAAATATTGTGTATTATGATCGGTACAATTTTATCCTTTTATATTTTCACATTCTTTTTTTACAAAAGATAAAAAAAAATTAATTTCTAAATGATACAAGTAAAAATGTACTATATACATAGTTAGTACGTATAGGCAACCGTAGTACCAGATGTTTTATAGCCTTACTTATGGCTAAACACTAACAGGCTCGTCTGGTTCCTTGATAACAAGTACAGTAAATGTTCTTTCTATTTGCCTTTAAATATTTCTAGCACCTTTCGAAAATCGAAAAAGCGAAGAAACATTAACTCACTAATCGAATGCCTGGTTCACTTGACAAGAAACGAGCGAAATCGGCCACCGCGTACCTTTCGAATTCTTATAAGAATCTTTCGAACATTGAGCAAGTCCTACTTCATCGCAGTGCGCTTTTGTGGCCTCCTCTGGTTGGCTTCAATTGGCTGGACCTCGTCCAGTAAAGGACTGGGAATACGAGCAGCAGCACCGCGCCTGGTCCTGCCAGCGATGCGCTCCATTGCATTCAAGCTAGCCTGTAATCGGATCGCAAGCTCCCGGTCTTTTTGCTCCTGCGCTGCCAGCCGCTCAAGTCTCTTCTGCTCCTGGATTATTCCTAATTCATCCTCTTCGCTCGACTGCATGTTAAAAGTGGGTGACGGAGGTCTCTTGATAGGCAATAAGATATTTTTGACAGGCGCTGCAGTTTTCTTAGTAATTTTCTTTTTTTTGTTACTTTTCGAAGTCTTTCGAGGCTTCTTAGCGGGCGAGGGTGACATAGGAGGCGAAGGTGTGACTTCTCGAGGATTCGATCTGTCGAGCTCGGCTACCTCATTCGCTTCCAGCTGTCTTTGCTCTTCGCTTGCTTCTGTTTCCTCGCGTCGCCGTCGATCATATTCTTCCTCACTTTCAGAATCCTCGGTATACCTTGGACGCTTCGTCGACCTTGCTGCTAACCTTTTTATTTGACTTGTGACTGTGACTGTCTTTACTTTCGGTTTTATAGGCGAAGTCGTTTTTTTCGATTTTTGTTTACGACCTTTTGTACTAGTCTTTTTGCTTTTAACTTTAGTCGTTCGCTCGCTAGGCGCGACCTAAAAATAAAAAATAGTTTTAGTCTTCATAGTTTTTTTTTTTAATACTTCAGTTTTATATAACAAAAAAAATATGTACGTATGTTTGCGAACGTGTGTTTGTTGTACAAGTATAAATATTGAATTTAACTGAATCAGTAGCTAAAATTTACTTTATTCATGATATGTAATAAAGTTATCTTTTGCAGGTCATGGTTAGTTTTAGAAATAGAAATAAAATTTCTTTATTTCAGCGAATCAACGTGTCATGTTTATTTTTTACAAATAAACGACGTTTCGAAGGATTCGTAACCTACCTTTTCAAGATTCCGGAATTAATGTGAAAATTAATATAAGAAGTTATTAGAAATCCAAGGAAATGTCGGCTTTTTGTAAAAAATAAACACGATACCCTTGGCTTGCTGAGATCAAATGAAGAAATTTTATTTCTATCCTAAAACTTACTTTATTCGTACTTAAAGGTGCTAAAAAAGAATGTAAAAGAACTTCATTCATATAGACAATATTTTTTCATTAAGAGCAAAAATATTATTTATTTTCTGTAATCTATTTCATAATTATATTTTCATTTTATTTTTATTAAAATAAACTTGAAGATATGCTTAATAATGCTATGCACTCAGCAAATATATAGCGCAAATATAAGCTAAATCAATTGATTACTTTGCTAAAATAGCTTAAAACAATAAATTTTTAAATAAATACTAACCAAATTGATTGCACTTTGAACATTTTCTGTGTTACTTGCTGTTCTTTGTGTTTTTCTCCTTTTGATTCTCTCAGCAATATTTTCCATGGCAAGTTCTAAGATAGGACTCGTTGGTCTAACCTCACACTTTGGTGTAAGTGCGAGAGGATCAGGCGTGGAGTTTCGAACAGCAGCAGTCTCATTTTCATCGTCATCAAGATCCACGACCTCGATTGGAGCTTTTGATGACTTATATTTACCAAGCAGTAGGCCATTTTTCAGTTTACCGACCCGTTTATTTGATTTAACGTTACTGCTACCCATACTGATATTAGTTTGCTCTTCAAGGTTGAGCTTTTTACTAACCTTGGTTCCGTTGATGATTTTGTTAATATTTTTAGCATAATTTTTGTTCCTATCAAAGGTTCGTTCATCGACGTCTTGAAGGGTTTTACGTGATTTGGAAACGGTGCGCAATTGCTCCGATTTTAGTTCAGTCTTTTTAGTCTCTTCTTGCTGCTGACAGCTTGTTGAATCTTTATGTAACATCTGCTCTTGTTTCGATATTCCTGGAATAATTAAAACTTAAGCAAGCTAAAAGTTGTTATTTAAAAGAACAAAACTGAATAAAATAACAAAAACCTTTCTCAGTAAAACTCAGAAAATCAAATATTAATAATAAGAATATTCAAATGTAATTTATTTGTACATTTAAAAAGGTAAAATACAAAACGTATTTTTCACATCTCTTTAATAAATGTAATTAAATAACTAAATTTATTATAAATTTATTCTTTATAAACTAAAATAAAAAGATATAAAAAATTGAATTTATCGTACAAAAGAAAAAAAAAGAATTCATTTAAAAAAGAAAAAATTAAAATAAATCTTAAATAAATAAAGAATTAAACATTTAAAAATAATACTTTTTTTATATTTAAAAACGATAAATTTAAAAATATTGTTTTAATAGCTCGTTAGCAAATTTAACCTTAATAAAATAAATAAAATAAACCTTTCTTGAAAGCTTTTTTTGAATTCAGTCACGCAACTACTGAAATCCTTAAAACATAAACAACAGTTCAATAAAGACAAATAAAAAAGTCTAAAAAGCAAAATGAATAATTATTAATTTAAAATAAAAACTTTGTTTTTAAACAAATTAATAATTTTAACATTTCTATTCTTTTATTAAATTTATTTTCTTTTATAATAAATATAGAACATAACATAAATAATTTATAACACTTTAAGAACAACTAAAATTAGTTCTTCTAAAATATAAAAAAATTATTTAAAAATGTAATGTTGTATTTCAAAAAATGTATGTTTTATAAAGATCAAAAACACTTACTTTTGAAAGCACTCCAAGAACATCCAAATATTTTTTTTAAATGTGTTGGTGTTGGAGGTTTTGGCACGGCATTAGAAACTCTTTTCAGTATAGGTAATACCCTTATTAGTTTCGGATCAATTTGCCTTCCATCTGAAATAATATTAAAAGTTTTTTAATTTTACCTAATACAAATCTAATGCAGATTGTATTAAATTTCATAAGTAAATGTAACATAAAAATTTATAATTAATGCGCATGTATTGCCTTTAGACATATATACCTATTCTTTTGTAATTTCTTTTTTAATTTTTTGTTTTATATATGCTTAATGACTTTGTTAAAAGAGTCAATAAAGCTTATAAATTTAAAGAAAAAATTTGATATGATACATTTTACATTAAAATTAGTAAGTTTAAACTTAAATACACATAAAAAAAGTAGGCTAACAATTACAGTATTACTTAAAATAGAATTAAAAGCATACCTAGTGCTGTTCGTAAAGGTGTACGTGGTAAAGCTTTAATTGGCTTGAAGTGATGAATTTCTTGGTTTATGCTGTCATGACTTCCGGCACTTTCAGCACTTCCAATTCTTTCTTCACCTTCTACAGTTGTTACACAAACTTCTACACCCAATTTCTTCTTTTTGCTACTAAGAACATCACTTGGTACATGTAACTCTTCTTTACTCTGCAACCCATATATCTTAGAGGTAGTACCAATAAGCTCTCCCTAAAAGAAAATTAAAATAAAATTTATAATAATTATTTTATAAAGCTGATACTTTAAAATTAAAATAAAATTAATTAAAAAATAATTAAAATAAAATTAACAATAATTATTTTATAAAGTTAAAATTTTAAAAATAATCAAATAAAATTATAAAATATTTATAAAATATAAAATTTTCTAACCAGTGCTGCTGAGTAAGTTGAATTATTAGGCTGGTTTATTCGACTTTGATGTGTTACAACTCTGGTAACTGCATTGTGTATTGGCACTGGTTTTTGAGAACTAAATATCTCTGAAGTTTCTTTTTGCACACTTGTTGAGCTGGATTTAACATTCAAAGTATGCCTCTCTAATTTGTTTTTCGACATTAATGTTGTGTTTAGTTTTCTTGCATCAGTCAAATCTTTTGACTTAACTGACATCTTTTGATTAGTTGATGACTTTGAATGATTAACATCAGATTTTGACTTATCTGAATTAATTATTGTTGCAGCTTTACTAGAACAATCCAGCCTACTGTATGTTTTGTCAACTACTTCATGTTTTGCTAATGTTTTCGCCAATAACTGATCTTGAGCTAGTTGCATTAATTTCTGTTGCTCCTCTTCCTGCTGAATCTTTTGAATGAGAGTTTCACTAGCTATCCTTTCTTTATCTCGTTGTTGCCGCATCTCCTCCTCAGCTTTTTGAAGTTGAACTTCATATTCTTTTCTAATCTCCCCAACTTCACTGAGTATCTTTCTTGGATTAAATTCTTTGAAATGAAAGATTAATGAGTTGAAAATTAAGTTACAATTTCAGAATATATGGGTACAGTTGGACTTAACCAAGTTTCAATAAAAGTTACCATTATTATTGAATTTTTTTTTAAGATATTGAGATTTGATCATTATAACGACATTTTTGACAAAAATTTAAAAATTTTTACAAATTTTTTTTAGACATTATTTTTATGAATTTATAAAGAGAATTTTATATTTAAACTTTATTCAACTTCCCTATATGTAAGTTATTTTTAAAGAATTCAAGCACAAATAAATGTATATAATGGTCAAATCTTCAGTTTTGACTAATTAAACTACTATTACCACAAACTTTAAAAGCAAATTAATGTTTTTATGATGAATTAAAATTTCAAGATTGCTATCCCAATTTTGTTCAAAAAAAGGAAAAATTTATTTAAATAATATTTGTTTATTTAATTTTAGTGGATACTAATTAAATACTTAATTTATTATATTTTAGAAAAAATTATTCTTAATTATGTAACTATATAAAAGCTTTGAATTTCATAAATTAGTAAACCGCTCTGATTTTAATAATAACTATAGCTATAGCTTTATATTTTTTAAACTCAGAACTGATAAATTCAATATATTCGAATAATAATTTAAAAGTGTTTACTACCACAAAAGTGAAGTTGACAATATTTGTAAACTTTTTATAATATTTATTTTTAACAATAATATTTGTATATTATGATAAAATATATTCTAATAAAATCAAATTTTTAAGTAAATTGTAATCTTAAAGTAAAATGGTTGATCCTATTTAAAAAAAAAAACTTGAGGAAATATGAAGTATATAAAATTTAACATAATTGAAATTGATAGTTTGAAATACTAACAAATACAAGAATTATACACATAACAGAATGAAGTTTAAATTTTAAGGAAACAATAAATGGAGAATTTTTATTTGTTGAATTCATGATTGTTTATTCATTGCAAAACAGAACTATTAGCTAAAGAGCTCTTTAGAATAATTGGCAAAGTATATACAAGCTGTAGATGACAAGCTACAACTGACGGATTGCATTATAGACATGAGTTGCTCTTATACTCAAATAATTTGAAAATAATTCAAAAACTGAAAAACATTTTAGATGTAAATAAAAATAGCAGAAAAAATAAAGGTTTGCTGCAGCAGAGTGAAGCAAATACTACAGATATATCTCATAGACAACTCAAGCAAACGAAACACGCGATCCTAACCAACAAAATGGATAAAAAAGCATAATAGTTAGTAAAATTGGAAAATATATGGAAGAAGTGGGAGCACGTTAATAAGTGTAGAATCGTTGTGTATAGAAAGAACGAGTAGAGAAAAGAATTGGCTGAAGAAGGTTAAGCTTCTGGAGGTAACTCGGCTACTCGGTGAGTCGTGTATGATAGGTAGGCTGTAGCCAGGCAGGCAGACGCAGGCAGGCAGGCAATTGGAGTTTGTGCGCTGGGTAAGTAAGTAGTAAGTAAGTAGTTGCTAAGAGTTTGTACTGACCAGGATCGAAATGAAGCTCATTGGCGAGGAGGGGCGGTCCCTCCTCCGCGAGGACTTCCTGGGGATACCTGCGCCTGATGAGCTGCCAGAGCTCTCGATTAACGAGGCTCTCGGGCTTGCTTCGTCTCAGCCAGGAGCCGACCCGTTGCCGGCAGAGTGGACAGCTGAGGTTGCTGTGCTCAACGGTGCCCCGAAGACAGCGCAGACAGAGGTTATGGGCACAGGGCAGGGTGACCGGCTCACGCAGCAACGTACGGCAAACCGGGCAGATGAGCTCGCGCAACGTTGGCTCGCCGCTGCTGCCGCTACTGCTACTGCTGTTACTGTTATTGCCCGCTGTGCTACTCCGAGTCCTGCTGTTGTTGTTGCTGCTGCTGCCGCCGCCGCCGCTGCCACCACTGCTACCCGCGGGTAGCCGCTCGAACAACTTCGACGATCTTTTCAAATACGTCGCCATCTTCTAGCTCTCGCAGTCGCTCCGCAGCAAAGCAGCAAAGCACTCACTGCGCGTTATGCTTTAGTTAGGTATACATACACTGACCAATTGAGGAACGCGCGGCAAGGGGGGAGGACAACACGATCGCCTCAACACCTCGGCTCAACCCTCTACTCGAGCTGCTGCTGCTCACGCTCACTTCTATGCGTCTTTTTACACAACTCTCGCGCGCGCTACTATTGTGGCAATAGTACGCGCGCCGCGCAAAGAAATCACTCGCTCCGTCTCGCTTGCCTTCCAATGGCCGGATATAACTGGTCCTCTTCGTTCGAGTCTCCGTCTCTCCGCTCCCGCACTCTCTTTCTCTCTCAGAGTCTCAGCTCAGCGCTCGCTCGCGCTCTCTCCTCTCTCTCTCTCTCTCTCTCTCTCTCTCTCACTCTCTCTCTCTCTCTCCCTCTGCTCTCTTGAACAACTAACAAGCGCCGCGGTTGTACGCGCGCGTACTACTATAGTATAGTTTATAGTATTAGCTTTCATACACGTATATGCGCGCCGCCTTCGAGGCGAAAGACAACTAGAAGAGTTACTACTGTAGCTCGAGGTTTAAACGTACTACAGTCGAGTCTCTAAAGAGCTTCATATCGAAAAAAATCATATAAATTTTAAACGTGAGTGTTTCATATAAATTTTTTATATAAAAAAATTATGTGAAAAATTCGTATGAAAAAATCTGGTTAAATTTACTATTTAACCATAAATCTTCTATATAAAAAATAATTTTAATAACTTTTTACAAAATAAAATTATTTTTAAAAGTATTTACGCAAGTACTTACGCAATTGTAAAAAAATTTACAAAAATTACATTTTCATTCTCTCCAAATATTTGTTGTAAGTATCCCGGTTGAAAATAAGTTCGTAATTTTAATACGTATTTTTTTGGTACGTAATAAAAGTACGAGTATAAATACGTAACTTGTTACATGGCAAATTCGAACATTTCATTATTTACCAAATCCCCGTCCTCTAAAGGTTAAATAAGACGCTCCAAAATGTTCCAAAATTGAGTTTCATAAAGAGTTCCAAAAGCACGTAGTTGTTACGTGAAAATTCGAACGTTTTGTTAAGGATTAAAAATACGTAATTTTATTACGTAGATTTGATACGTGATAAAGCATTCTGATTTTCCATGTAATGAAATTACGTATTTTTGGCACGTATTTTCAGTACGTAATGAAACATTCCTGTTGTTTAGGTAATAAAGATACATACTTTTCCTGTAGAGATATTCGGTACATATGTAAGCGAGGGTACTGTCGAGCAGACTATGGTCGGCACACCCTGTTAACAGTGAATAATACGTGTCTTTTAGAGTCGTCTTCCTGTACTTTTTTCTTTGGAACATTTTGGAACGTCTTTTATTTATTTTTTTATTTTAAAGACGTCTTTTAAATTTCCTCTTTGCTAAATGGATGTTTACGGATAGTACGGATGTTAGAAAGAACCCCACGCTCCTGACCTTATAACACACTTACTTTAGTAAGCTGAAACACCCGAAGTATGTTAGGGGTTATTAGGTTATCTATATGAAACGCCATCTAGCGGTGCTCTAGAAACTATATCTTACGTACGTTTAGCAAGAGCCCACTTTAAAACGCCGAAACTTTAAGCTTCAATAACTCGAAAATTCACCCCGCTTGCCCTATTAAGTCATTAATAACTTTTGTAAAGGATAGTAAAAGGAACTTTTTCAAAAAAAGTTTGAATCATTTCATTTTTTAGAAAACGTCCTTTATTATTTAAAAATTTTAGAAAGTATTTGTTATTTTTGTTTGCTTAATTTTTAAGATAATTTATGTACCAAAAATATGCACCAAAAGTACGTATGTTTATACGTACTAAAAAACAGGACTATTTTATTACGTACCGAAAATACGTAATTTCATTACATGGAAAATCAGAATGCTTTATTACGTATCAAATCTACACTGAGAAAAAAAATTTAGTTTTCGTTGGATGGCTTAATTGAATCAACTAAATTTTAATTTAATTAATCAAACCTTTATCAAATCAACTAAACTTTTATTGTATAATTAAATTTTTTTCTGAGTGTACGTAATAAAAATACGTATTTTCAATCCTTAACAAAACGTTCGAATTTTCACATAACAGCTACGTACTTTTGGAAGTCTTTCTAAGCCTCCATTTTAAAACATTAAGGAGCGAATTTTTTTGAAAAAAGACGTCTTTCAAATTTTTTACTCAAAATACGTATTTTATTAGCTAAAAAATTGGAATGCCTTGTTACGTACGTATAAAAATACATGCCAAAAGTACGTATTTTTGGTAGTATGGAAATGTTCAAATCTGTCACGTAACAAGTTGCGTATTTTTACTACGTACTTTTATTACATACCAAAAATATGCATTCAAATTATGAATTTATTTATACTTCAAGGGAGACCGAAGCACTTAAAAAAAATTGAATATCTTTATTATCGTTAGAGTTTCAGTAAGGGTCAATAAAATTGATGAGATTATATCGCTGGACTTGTGTGTGGTTGAAATAAATAGACAGCAATTTATGTAAATAAGTATTTATTTAGTTTACCTCGAGCTGATCGTAATCTAACTAACAATATCCAACTTGAACAGAGTAAAAGCCTAGCTTTATTATATTAGAGATTTCTTCGTGGTCTCGAGAAAAGCCAATCGTACGTGACGAAGCCGAATGTTCAACTGAACTGGTGCGCGGCGCTGGCTCCGCAACGACGCCGTGTCTAGAAACTATAAGGACTACTTGAGTGGGGGAACGTTGAGAGTCCACGCGCTCGCGCGCGTAACGGACAGCCACATATATATGATACAAGCAGACTGAAATTCTCGTGCTCGCACACTCCCAACACTCCCTCCCGAGCAGATTTCTCCATATGAGGCTTGGCTTGCTCCAGTTCGAATTTCCACCTCCAGCTTAGTCATCATTGTCTGAAACAAGAAATTACATGTGTTATAATTTATTATTTAGCATTAGTTCAGTCAATCTCGTATGCAATTCAAAAGGCAAGGCCTTTGTAAATATATCAGCCATTTAATTTTTAGAAGCAATCCAACTTATTTTAACTAGATTTCTGACTACGCATTCTCGGACATAATGCTCTCGAACTTCGGTCATGTGTCTAAGTTTATCAGTAAAACTTACTTGGGTACTAGCCTCAGCTGCTATATTGTCACACCAAAGAGTCATGGGCACAAAAGAATCTTTCAAAATGAAGCTTAAAGAGTTTTGCAAAGCCACCATGTGTTGCCAAGCTCCGCTCATAGCGACATATTCCGCTTGGCAAGTTGAAAAGGCCACATAACATTGTTTATGTGTTTTTTATCTAGCTTTCCTTCAAACTTGAGCCCAGAGTTTTTGTGTATTTTAAGTATCGACATAATCGCTTTACCATTTTCCATTCTTCTTCCGTAGGATTGATCTGATGCCTGCTCAAGACATTTACGGCATAAGAGATGTCAGGTCGAACAGCAATAGCTAGGTAGAGAAGAGATCCAATAATTTTTCTGTAAAGACCATTTGTCTTACTTGGCTTGTTTTCGAGCTGATTTTCGTCATCTTCTCTTTCTCATCTTTCTCGGCTAGCTACTTGATTTGTCACCATGGGTTTCCTTTGAGAATGCATCTCACTGTATCCAAATTTTCTTAATAATTTATCGATGTACTTTTCAAGCGTAAGCGTCATCGTCTGTTTTTGTCTATCTCGATTAATTTCTATTCCCAGAAAACTCCTAGGTTCTCCCAAGTCAGACTTTTCAGATTCCAACTTAAGTTTCAATTTGATCTCATCCAGCTTGGTTACGTTGTTACTGCAGGCTATCAATATGTTTTCTAGGTAGAACAATAGTACTAAAAATTGATCATTTTGACGCCAAGTAAAGAAACAAGGCTCTAAGAGGTGAGATGCTATTTGAGCTTTACTGCTACCTCAGCAAATTTCTCGTACCATCTTCTCAGACTTATTTTCAATCCGTACAAAGCACGCTGGATTTGGAAACTTTATCTCGTCTGATATCTGGTGAGCAGTCGACGCCTTCTGGTATTTCCATGTAAATTTCGCTGTCAATTGTTCCATTCAAGAATGCCGTTTTAACGTCGAGCTGTCGAACTTCAAGATCAAACTTATTGATTATCACTAAGACTGATCTGATCAAAGGTAGTCGTGAAACAGGTGCGTATGTTTCACTTAATTCATATGAGTTTTTATCTTTGAAACCTCTTATTAAAGCCGAGCTTTAAATTTCAGTACATTGTTTAGTCCCGCTTTCTTCTTCAATCGTCCAGACTATGTTTTTCTCTATTGACTCTAGTTCACTGTCAACTACCTTTTTCCGTTCCAGCTTGTCTTCAGTGGACATGGCTTCTCGATAGGAATTTGGATCATGCTCTACAGTGGCAATAAATGCGCACTGTTCATTATCTTCCAGCAAATTCAAATTCGATTAAAGCTTATGTAATTCTATTGGCCGATCGATTTTCCTTTCTTTTCTGGGTCGTCCTCTTTTCCATTTTTCTCCCTCCGTTTCAGAGATCAAAACATCATCCTCCTTATCGAACTGTACAAGCCATGTTTCACGGTTTATGTTTTCCAAAGGATTTGCCCAATCCTTGATACTACGTTTGTTGTATTTGTCGCCAAATACCAACTTCTCATTGAATCGGACATCTCTACTTTCGTAGTACTTTTCTTCTTCTGGTTTCAAGAATAAATATCCTGTTGGCTTATAGCCAATCAGAACAACTCTCTTTCCCAGCTGATCGAATTTAGGTCCAGTTTTTCTTTGTTCCTTGATGTATACGATGCAGCCAAAGCGTTTTAATTGCTCTAAATTGAGCTTAAAATCCGGACTGAATTTCTGCAAGGGTGGCACGATATCATTGGAGCGATGTGGAGTTCTATTGTAAAAATAAACTGCCGCGTTCAGGGCTAGGTCTCACATATTTTCAGGTAAGCGCGTGTCGTACATTAGAGCTCTAATCTTTTTCTGAATGGTTTGGTTAAACCGTTCAGCTACCACATTATTCTCAGGTACGTGAGATGTAGCCAATTCCAATTCAGCTTCGAACTTATTTAAAACTTCCAGCGTATAACCTCCTGTAAATTCTGTACCTTGATCACATCAAAGGTAGCAAAATTTTGAGTCGTTACCCAATATATTTCTTGAACTTATTATGAAAGATTACAGGCAATAGCCTGTTTCACTTTTTTTTTCATCGGATATGCCATCGCGAGCCGAGAAAAATCGTCAATGAAGACAAATATAAATCTGTAGCCCTTGGAATGTGTATAGCTGGGCTGATCGGACCTTTAGTATCAGCGTGAACAATCTGCAAAGGCCGAATCGCTCTTTGTCTCGTCAAACTGAAAGGCAATTTATTAAATTTTGATACAATGCAAACTTCACAAACCAACACAGAGTCATCAAGCTTAACATCTTTAAAGCTTTTCAGATCGGGAAAATTCCTTTGAAACTCTTTCAAGTATTTTAGAGAAGCATGTCCTAATCTGACATGCCATAACAGCGCTTTATTGGTACAGACTGAAAAGTTAATCTTGCTGATATCAAGTGCATCTACGTTATCATAAAATCTAGAATCATTTAAATTATTTATTTTTCTATCTCTTAACGTATCATCAATATTTGAAAAGCTAGAGCATATTGCTAGCTAGGTGCTTTTTGCTTCTACTTTTAAGCTCACATCTGTTTCAATTTGCATGGGTTCATCAAGCTCATCATGCATCTTGGTAGCATCAATTTCCATTTCAGACTCGGACTTACTTTGTTCACAAACCATTTGTTATTCCTCATATCTCATTTTATTTTCAGACTCGATTTTTCCATCAGAAGTCACGCCTTTTACTGGGTATTCGCATCGCCTTGTGGTGATATATGCTACAACCCTGTTTGACTTAAAATTTTCTTTTGCTTCATATAAGCTGTTCATTTCCAACTCTATTGTCCAAAAGGGCTGTTTATATATTCCAGGTACGAATGTTTTATTTGATATCGGATCGAAAATATCGATGCGCTTATTATCTTAGTAAATAGCCAGTCCTCTATCAACAAACTTCCTTAATGATAATAAATTTTTTGATAATGATTTCGCGTAAATAACATTATTCAAGCTTATAAATTTATTTTCATTTGTATGGCCCGATACGTTTCAAGCTCCCTCCGATTTTATGATCGCAGCGTCATTATCATTTGCGCATTTAATATCAATTCTTTTCGAACTGTCAAAGGGTCTAAAAATAAGCTTGGAATTTGTCATGAGCTCTGTGGCGTCCGAGTCAGCCAGAAATCTAATCAGCTGACTGCTTTCATTTCGATCTGTATCATTGAGCTTGTTAAAAACGCATAAACTCGCATACTTATCAGCTTAGCTATTTTAATTTTGACCGCTACCTGTTTTTGAGTTGTGCGGTTTTTCGTATGTTTTGCCATGTCTACTTTCCCGTCCTCGTAGTCGGCCTCGGGCGCGGACAACTCTGGGTCTTTTAGCAGTGCTGTTCTCACGTGTACTACTATTTTTGCGTTTAATGCCACGGCTGTAGCAACCACGACCACCACCACGATTAGAATATGATGATTCATACCTTCTTTGCCGTTCGTTTTCCTGCAGAATCTTTTCCAGCTGAGTCTCGGTGTAAGGACAGTCCGCGCGAACATGTCCCTTGTATCGTTTGCATCTATAGCACATTTTGCCTTTCCTGGTGCATTCGCTCTTGTAGTGGCCTTTGTTGCCGCAGTTATGGCAGAGTTCACCCGTATGGGGCATGTAATAGGCCTTCGTTCCAGCTGTAGTCTCCTTTAATCCAACATCATGTTTATTCTATCGACCTGATTCCTGTCGAATAACATAATCTTTAAGTTGATCAATCGACAAGATTTTGCCTGTAGAGTTTACATTAAGATACTCTGTCTCATTAAAACGAGGAAGTTTATCAGCAATAGCCGTAAACAGTGCGTCTCTGACTTCAACTTTAATCAATTCAGGTGCATCCGGTATCTTGTTATACAATCTAACTATATTATCAAACCTATCCCAAAAGGAATATGCCTTTTCTTTATTCGGATCATACCTGATAGACTCAGCTGATTGCCGGTTTGCTGCATAAGGCAATCCGTGATTTAACAGTACACACAATGCAGTAGCAACAACATACACTGCATCATATGTTCTGTCCAACACTTTAATTTGAATGTGCTTAGCATGCTTTAAATTAAGTTTCGAGTTCTATTTTATACATTATATATACATATCCAATTTACGCGTTATTAATTCGAGCTAATTTAAGAGCAAATTCAAGCTTTTACCTATTTCATATTTCGTTCCTTTGGACGTTATAATGAAAAGTCTTCCTTCTTCGTCTATGTCCGGATACATAGATTCTTCAGGATGCCTCTCAGAGATTCCCAATTCCTGGTCCTGAAGTAGCATGAAGAGATAAAGATTCTTTTCATCTGTTCAAATCAAGCATATCAGTTAAGGGGACCCACCACCTTTAGAACGAAAGAAGTCGGTGAAAAAATCGATTTTTTGTCTATTACTTATTTTGATAGGAAATATATCGTAGAATAAGCTCCAAAAAGATTTTTTGTCTTATCTCA